>JAODUO010001635.1:0-12500 GCA_025642075.2 Ridgeia piscesae | reverse complement strand
CGCCGCTCTCACCAGGATTGCCTCATTGACTATTTTTAGAAGTAGTTTAAACATAAGAGACACGTATCTTGGGGGTATTCACTGACGACGTATTCGTCAGATGTCCCAACTTGTTCGTTGACCTAGTTTGGGGTTGACCGCCAGGGGGGCGCTACATGACCTCTAACCCTTTTAACCTAATTTTGTTTAATATAAAAAACATATTAAACAAATATTTAAAAATAAGACGCACGTATTTTGGAGGTATTAGTTGAGGACGCTTGTTCGTTGACCTAGTTTGGGGTTCACCACGTATACGCCAGGGAGCGCTACTTGACCCCTAACACATTTGACCTATTTAAAAAAATATTGTTTAACTAAGACGCACGAATTTTGACAGTATTAGTTCATGACCTTCCGCTAGGGGGCGCCATCAGTTACCCTACTATCCGACAGGGGCGTCACTTGACCTTTGACCACGACCTATATTGTTGACATTGACCTTCATATTGACCTTTGACATTGACCTATATGTTGACCTTTGACCTGGAACTATATATTGACCTTTGACCTCCTCCCTTCGCGCCTCCATACGTTGATACTACTCATGCACTTACAAATTAGTTCGAGTATTTGCATGGTGTAATCTGACTTATTCTGACTTGATGATAAATGCATGTAGGGCCAGGAGCCCATCTTCCTGTGGTCCGCCAGACCAGACGCCGGATCATCGACAGTTTTGCAGAATGCCGGTGCGTCCGTAACTTTTCGCCCGAACGCCAGATAATCAACAACCTTTCCACCTAGCGCGAGACCACCCATAGCCTTGCCGCCAGAGCACCATTAAAATATGCCTTGTTCCTCAGTGACACGGATCTCTCCCTCAGGAATTAAAACAGGAAAACAAAATTAACGGTTATCAGAATAGTTTACCTCACCCAAGGGTCACACAGACAGACTGTGCTCGGCCTTGTGAGGTGTTGGCAGTTGTAATTCACAATGTGGTTTTACGAGTTTACCAGGCGTTGCCAATTGTGCTTTAGAATCTTTAATATGTGTTTGAGACAAGTGTGCGAAAATAACGTAAGATACGTCTCTTATTTATGCAGGCAGAAACTGGTTTCGCCAATAGGGAGAAGCTTTAAAGAATGTTTGTGCAGGTGCCACATGCACTACACAATATGGTCATCATTTATGCTGGAATAAGGTCAATAAGACTTTGTTAATTGATCCGTTCACCTTCATAATTGCGGTAGGTGGTGAGCGGTGCGTGCAATAAAATATGAGCTCGTTGGCTGCGTTGTAACGTTTACATGTCGTCCCAGTTAATTTGCGAGCGGCAGAACCAACTAACAGACCAATTTAAATGGCCCCCCCATTCATCAGACATACGTCACGATTAAGCCTGTCGTAGATTTGTCAAGTGGTCCAGTAAGCGTTAATCCGAGGTCAAACAAGGTCACCATAAAACGATCAATTTTAGAAATTGGATGCTTTTGAAAACGTCTCGATATTAAAATGGCTAAGTAGCTATTTTTTATTATTAGAAAATAGCCCAGCCATATATTGTTGGAAAGCGCAATATATTATCTCCAAGATAATGGACAACATCATGCTGTATCCTGAAGCGATAAGTATTATGACAAGGTCAAACAAGGTCACCCACAAAATGACGATTATTGGAAAGTTTACAATGCCGCGAATACTATGAAGTTAGATTGACTGTGTATCTACATCACAACTATGGACATGTCATATATTTAATTACAATAAAACATATTAACGATTACATAATTTGCATCCAGTGTCCATTATTATACGTCACCACTAGAGGACCAGAAGACATACATTTGATGGCAGGTAAAATCGGTTTGCATTCACACTACAGTAAAACCTGTCTTGGGCGACCTCTGTCATGAGCGACCACCTGTTTTGAACGACCGTGTGCCGCTCTTTGGCAGATATATGATAAACAGGTGGTGCCCCATACGGATAGGTCATGAACTTATACTCCCAAAATTCGTGTGTTATTTATAAACTTGATCTAAAAATAGTCGAAAGGTCAAGAGGCGCCCCTGGAGATGTCATCAACTACACAATTGGGTATAGGTCAAACAACAAGACCAAAGGTCAATGGTCAACGTTAAGATCAAATGCATGATCACATTCGGCACGTAGACCACTTGGGTCACATTCCTCACGTTCCTCGTGTAGGTCACCTACACGTCATTGCGCATGCGCAATGTTACAATTGTCTATCTATCTTATGCACTATGCAATATTATAACAGTTTAAAACTCACAAATACATGTCAAATATAGTAGAACATATGCAATCTGGGCTGAAAGTAGGTCCCTGATTGAGTTTTCTTGACTAGTTGCCGATATATACTGAAATATAAGCAATAGGTAACTGTTTATGCTGCCTTGCACCAATGAGAGTTCCTCGAAATGATACCCTTGTCTATGGAGCAACTGTACATTATTCTACGCCTAGCATATGAAAAATACCATTGATACAGAAGCCTCTGGAAAAAATGACCCTAGAAGTCAGTACATCCACAGCAGGGGTAAAAACTAACCTTTTTCACCACAAGACCACAGGACTAGTGGTAAGGGAATTTCACTAGACCACAGCCAAATCTACTAGTGCCGTCAAACGTCACATATGTAAGACTTTATGTTGGCATTTCCAATACTTAATAATTTTGACATTAGCAAACCTTTGTTATTATCATTAATAACCAGATATGATTCACCAAAAATAGAATACAGCAATTATAATCTTTATGTGACGTAGTCACTGGACATATGTAGTAGTTATATCAATCACCACTGCATGACAGCACCTATGATAAACTATCATATTTTAGTGAACTTAGTTTATTAGTTTTTATTTATCTTTTAATAGCTATCTTCTTGTTAATTGTACTTACCTAACAGGTGACAGATGGTATTAATTTGTACTGAGTAGTTTAAACATCTATGACTGTGAGTGACAGTGGCCACCTGTGGTCAAGGGGTATCTGAGAGGGTCCTGACCACACCAGTCTAACTGATCCTGTCAATGGTCCCACACATCATATTACAGTCAACAAGTCCTGTGGTGTAGGTACGTTCCCAACTGTATGTTACACTTGATAATGCAATACTTTTAATTTATAACTTGATCATCGTGTGTAATACTATAAAATGGCATTAGGCTTTCACAGATGTGAAATGATTTGCATGATTAGCTATACTCACTTGGTGACTTTGATGACTAGTTATCAGATGTAGACTGGACTGTGGGGAAGATGGCTGTTGGTCAATGCAGATACTGTGTACAGTTTGAATGCTACTTAAAGTCTACTTTCATTTTGTTTATTAGCTTAGATAGATATAGTTGGTGTTTGTAATTGTATGGATACTTAATAGTCTAGTTGCCCGCTGTATCCTTTCAATGGTGAACCTAGAAACTTTAATTACTGTAAGGTTTTTTGATTGATATGTATTCATATGAGTGTCTGGAATGGTTTCTTCCGTTCTCCTACAATCCGTCCTGCAGGCTGGCTTCAAGAGGTGGGAGGAGATAATGTATGTGACTACCTGGAGAGAGCACGGCTTTATCCAACTGGTCGCCACTGTGTAGACACCCTCATAACCCCAACCTTGCTCACACACCAGTTGCTCCGCTCTGAGAGAGGGGGGATTGGCTTCTTCAGCAGCTCTGCATCAAGCATCTAATACCATACTTTTTCATCGCTGGACACCACAACTATGCAAGGTGCCTCTCGTGGCACTACCTCGAGGTGTCAGTGCTCCTGCCTGCCGATGCCATGGACGACCTTCTTTCCGGTGCATATGTCAGCAGACATAAGACAGCTGGAACGCAGTCCCTGCCGATAATTTCGGGGAGCAGACGGCAATAAAGATCGGAAAAGGGGGCCTGAAGGGTATCACACTATTCTGAACACAACTTGCAGAATGGATTGACTCTTTCCCCATATCTGCATACATTTCTGACCCGCTTGACCATTGCTACTCTCCAGGTATGTCAAGCAGTTCCAGCGAGACGCCGCAGAAGGAGGAAGATGTGAAGAGATGTAAAGTTGATGAAGAGGACCGCCAGCGTATCAGTACAGAACCGAAACGAGGTGTAAAAATTGGTGATAAGATCATGTTCGACCTAGAATCCATATTTCTCCGTTTTCTGGTAGTCGGTCAACAGCGCGAGATGGAACTCTTGCCACTTATGGATGAGTATGGTTGCCTCTACTACTTCACAAGCTTGGAGTAAAGCATCACAAGCCTCCACCCCCTAACGCCATCAAAATGGACGCCCAGCAGCTCTTGTATCACGTAGTCTGGCCCTGTGGGGGTAGTGTGTGCTGTTACAGAGGAAATCCTCTTTTTTGACCGTTACACTGAAATATCTGCTAAGGACCATGAGACAGCGGCGAGCTGGTGTTGGCTCCACTACATTCCGCCTGGACCTCAACAGCCGTCTGCCAAGTCGTGAGGCAGTGATGAAGAACACACATAACAAGCGTGGCCTGTCACGTCTTCTCGGCACGTTCACCCTGGGGTGTGGTGTGTCAGTTGACAGCAGGGATGATGACGTCTTCTTGCACGTTGAAGCAGACATCACCATCATCAGCTATCTGTTTCAATCCGCCGATGTTGGTCGTCAGGTGATCAGAATTCTCAGAGACGACAGCGACATGTTCGTGCTACTGGTCTCCTGGACATGGTATTACGATCGACAGGTTCGTATTGCTGTGCAGATGGAGAAATGGGATGGTGTTGTCCTTGATATCAACGCCACATGTGCCTACTTAGGGGACACAGTGTGTTCACAGCTACTTGGAGCCCATGTACTAAGCGGCTGTGTTTAGAGTTTCCTATCTCTTCGGCAAAGATAAGGCCTCTGTTCTGAAAGCATTGAAAGCAGGCAACGTTCCAGGGCTGTTCGACCTGCTGGGTGAGGAGAGTTCCACTCACGCGGACCTCATGACAGTTGGACAGCAGTTCTTTGCGGCAATGTTTGGACAACCCACGGGCATCTCGATGACTCAAGCTCGGTACATTCTGTACACCCGCAAACAGGGGAAGCCACTGCGCATCGTGTTACTGCTTTCGACGGACACAAACTTTTCCTCCACGTGCGATGTGCTCACCTGCAGATGTAGCTTTCGAAGGCAGCTGACCAACATGTTCCTCCAGATGTCTCTATCTCAGAGTATGGTTGGAAAATAGACGATGGGCCCAGCATTGGCAGTGGTCCAGCAGGACCACCACTTCTAATGATCGTCATTAGCTACCGAATGAATACTGCAACCCATTTGCGAAAAAAGAGGAGATGGAGGAGAACAATTACCAGCATGACCATGACTATGATGATGATTATGTAGATCGGGATGAGTTATAAGAACAATACTCAGCATTATATGGATAGTATTTTATTGTCTATGTTAATTTGGTGAGGAAATTAAGTAATTTTCAACAATTTTGAACGAAACATGACCTTGACCTTGATTTTATATATTGCCCTTCACGAAATAAATTGAGAAAAGAATTCCCCGAGTCAAACTTGTATAGAAAAGTGGTGAGCGAGCAAGGTTGGGATTATGAGGTTGTCTACACAGTGGCGACCAGTTGGATAAAGCCGTGCTCTCTCCAGGTAGTCACATACATTATCTCCTCCCACGTCTTGAAGCCAGCCTGCAGGACGGATTGTAGGAGAATGGAAGAAACCATCATGAATGCGCGCAACGCATGCACCCATGGTTTCCCATGACCCATAAGTTACTTCCATGCCTGATTTTGTTATTATTATTTATAAAAAAAAGTAAATTTCTACAATTTTGAGCATAAATTGACATTGACTTTGATTTTATACGTTGACCTTGACCTTTACTCACGATACATAATATCAGAAATAAGACATGATTCTAGGCCTAGTAGTTCAAACGTTTTACATGGATCAAGTGTAATTAGCATTATTAATGCTAATTAGCTAATTAAAAAATATTCCCCAAAGTTGGCCCAGTGCCAACAAAGCTCAAAATTTTTCAGACAATCATATGAATACATATCAATCAAAAAACCTTACAGTAATAACAATTTCTAGGTTCCTCTCTCTCTTTGCTGTCCATCGTGTCCTATGATGACATCAGTGTAGGGGTTCGTCCGTTACGTGCTTTGCTCGTTGGTGAGAGAATAGTCCAATTTGAGATTTAAACCCTCTCCCGCAGTTGACACAGAAAATGACAGGGGCAGAAGGATCAGGAAGACCATGGCGGAGATTGTGATTGTGTTGGTATTTTTGTTGTATATTTTCTTCAATGTGGCTTTTTCCTGTGTGTATGGCCTGCCGCCACTGTTGTCAATCTTTTGCAAGGGTCTCCCAGTGGTCTACGATGATGTGTGTAGCCTTTAGGTGTCTTTTGACTACATCTATGTATCGCAGCCGTTGTCCACCACGAAGACGTTTCCCTTCGGTTAATTCTCCATAGAATACAGCCTTTGGTAATCTGCTGTCATTCATACGGATGATATGTCCAGTCCAACGGAGTTAGGAAGCCGTTACAGTGGCTTCTATGCTGGACATATTAGCCCGTCTCAAGACTTCAACATTTGGAATGTGATCTTTCCATGGGATCTGCAGGATTTGTCGTAGATGTCGGATATGCACTTTGGAGAGTTTTCTAAAATGGTGACGACAGAGAGTGTATGTCTTTGCTGGGTACAGTAGTGTTGGAAGTACAATTGCCTTGTACACTTTGCACTTTGTGGAGACTGAAATACCATGTTGTGACCATACACGCTTCCGCAGTCCTCCAAAGGCTCCTGATGCAGCTTGAATACGGTTGTTAATTTCCACATCAATGGTGTTGTCAGATGCAACAGTGCTGACCAGGTATGCTAACTGCTTTTAGTGGCGTGCCATTGATTTCAACATGTGGATCGACTGAGGTTTGGCCGGGTGGTGGTTGGTAGAGCGTCACAGTTTTCTTCTAGTGTATTGGGCAACGATAGCAGCATCATCTACAAATAGGTTTGTGAGAGTGAAATAGAGGCTAGTACTTTCATGGGATACTTTATTGTGAAATAGAGACATCCCTTTATATATATATATATATATATATATATATATATATATATATATATATATATATATATATATGATATATATAGTATAGATATAGATATAGTATAGATATAGATATAGATATAGATATAGATATAGATATAGATATAGATATAGATATAGATATAGATATAGATATAGATATAGATATAGATATAGATATAGATATAGATATAGATATAGATATAGATATAGATATAGATATAGATATATAGATATATATTTCAGCTATATATATATATATATATACACACACACAATATATATATATATATATATATATATATATATATATATATATATATATATATATATATATATCTACTCTCTATTTCACTCTCACGAACCCCATCAAGGTATATGTGTGCATTTCACTATCAAGTACTCCATGAAGTTATGTGTCTCTACTTCACTTTCGAATACCCCATGAGTGTCTATTTTACTCTCTAATACCCCATGAAGATTCTTGTCTCTATTTAGCTCTCAAGTATCCATGGAGGTACGTGATTCTGCCACGCTCTAAAGTATCCATGAAAGTATATGTATCTATTTCACATTGCAACCACACATACCTGCATCTATTCCTGTGCACCTCTGAGGTAGATTGTTCTACTTCAAATTCAAATACTCATCCATATTGTACATCGTTTTTACGTCAGACATCACGGGTACCACGAAGGAAGTCTTCTTCTTCGCCCTTAAATATCCCATGCTGTTCTATGTGAATCTACTTTTCTACTACAACATACCACAATTTCTATTTAACACTGAACAGGTGCATCTACTAGACATACGTATCCCATGGAGGCACGTGTGTGAAGTCCATTTTAAGAACTCCATTAACGTATGTATTTCTGCAACACAATCAATTACATCTGTCTACTTCACGATGTACGGGTATATAATTCACACTCAAATATAAATACCATATTTATGTGAACATAACATACTTATATGAATATATCGATGATGCAGAAGCAACATAGTGTAAATGCACTCCTATTGGTAGTTTAATTTTTTTAACATTGCAATATTTTCGTCGCAGTAGGTAATAATCCTTGAAAGATGTGACTCAAACGCTAAAGGTTGTAAAAAATTTGTGTTAAATTGGGAATATTACCATACCCATTTGTAGATTAAAAGTAATTGTATTGTGTAAATTTGGTATATTAATCTCGCTCACCTCAAGTACACACATGTACCTAATTTTCTTTCAGATACCGTCGTTGGGACCAGTTCGTTAACTACCGTGTTTACACTACTCTAATTTAAGACACTAACGGTCCGATGACTTGGACATGTTGTAGTATGGTCGGAACAAGACGAAGTCAATGGGCATCGTCAAGATCACCTTCGTCTGGATAGGGTCCACCGCCATATCGTATCCAGTGCTGGTGTACGACTTCAACGACTACACGAAAGTGTACACCGACGGCGACAGTACACCGAGGATACGTAACTTCGTCCGTGTTCGCTCCTCAACATGATCCTCACCACCTGCATCCAAATCGCCAGCGCTACTAGTTCGTCTTTATTACCGGTTGTAGGTACGTTGTAAAAACTGTTTACATAACTCAAGAAATAAGATAACAAACTCGAACATCTGTATCTCTTAAACAGGCACGTGTCGTTTGTATTATGTCGACTGCCCGCTGACAAGGAAGATTTGGCTCAAGCGTAGTCGAAACTCCGAACTGGCTTATTGTTGGGCACAAGTACCTGTCGTCACTCGCCAACCCACTCATTTACATAAACACAGCCTCCATACAGGCATATTACCACATCCTCACATATCAGTATCGACGACAATCGGCCTTCTACTACAACAAATCGACCGAGTCGGTGTGTCTGAGCAAGAGCACGAGACAGCAGAGTCAACACAGAGTGTTGTCGAGACAATGTTGTTTTAAATACCAATATCATGTATCGATCTTCAGCAGCGAATACAATCGAAACAATTGAATCAATTCACAAATGACCTTGTGGAAACATCGCAGACGAAGATTATGTTAAAGAATACACCCCACCCAATCACGTACACACGAACATACACACATATACTGTCAGACACACATACACACAAGACACTCATACACACATATATACACACACAAACACACACACACACACACACACACACACACACACACACATACACACACACACACACACACACACACACACACACACACACACACACACACACACACACACACACACACACACACACACACACACACACACACACACACACTTTCTGAACATCAGTTTTTGTAAGCCAGAGTTTCATCTCCCATTCTCTCCACGTGACCGGCTCATTGATGTCGACTTCTCACAAGATTCCTCAGAAAGGTTTCGTTCACTACAACTGAATTGTATTGCAATTAATTACATTGACGGAGGGACGGACAGGCGGACGGACGGATATATGGACATATGGACACAAGGGCATACGGATATATAGATATATATATATATATATATATATATATATATATATATATATATATATATAAACAGAAAACACAGAGGCAGACACACATACAGACATACAGCAGACAGGCAGTCAGACAGACAGACATTCAGGCAACAGACAGACAAACAGACAGACAGACAGACAGACAGACATACAGACAGAGAGACGGACAGACAGACACACAGACAGAACTACAGACAGACAGAGAGAGAGACAGACAGACAGACAACAACAAAAACAGTATATATATATATATATATATATATATATATATATATATATATATAGATATATATTTATATATTTATATATTTATATATTTATCTATTTATCTATTTATATATAGCTGCATGGATGTAAATGTGTATAACTGTCGTCATCACAGAGCCCGCGGACGGGCGGACGTGCAGACAGGCAAGTTAGTAGGCATACATGTAATTATAATCACGCATGCAAGTATATTAATATGTACATATACACACACGTAAGTAGTATAGAGTGGGTAAATCAAGGGATGGAGGAGGGGAGGAGGGAGGGAGTGGCGCCACCTGGCGGATAGTATGTTAACTGATGGCGCCACCTAGCGGAATGTTATGAACTAATAGTATCTAAATTCGTGCGTCTAAATTTTTTAATATTTCAAAATTAGGTTAGGGGTCAAAGTAGCGCCCCCTTGTGTATACATGGTGAACCCCAAACTAGGTCAACGAACAAGTGGAGCCATCTGACGAATACTTCCTCAACTAATACCCATAAATACGTGTGTCTTATGTTTTAATATTGTTAAATGGTTTGTTTTTATTACGTTAAAAGGGTTAGAGTTCAAGTAGCGCTCCCTGGCGATCAACGCTCCTGGTAAACGAACAAGTGGGGCCATCTGACGAATACGTCGTCAGTGAATACCCCCAAAATATGTGTCTCTTATGTTTAAACCACTTCTAAAAATAGTCAATGAGGCGATCCTGGTGAGAGCGACGCGAAGCAAGGGTGTTACTCAGAAGTCCGTGCTTTTGGGGAGGCTTACTCAGAAGTCCGTGCTTTTTAGGGGAAGGTTACTCAGAAGTCCGTGCTTTTTAGGGGTAAGGCTTACAACGCGGTCGGCGTTCTTTTCTACAACAATTAATTTCGGCACCTGAAGATATTTATAAATTGATTGCTTCTCTTAAAGGATAGATTTCTTAAAGAATTACCAGTGATTGGTTTCAATTCTGGAAGGTACGATTTAAATCTTATTAAAAAATATATCGCTTACAACGCGGTCGGTCGGCGTTGTTTTCTACAACAATTAATTTCGGCACGCTCACGTGATTTAATATTACATCCGTCAACTGATGTACTCGGTGACTTCACTGTTTTTTGTCATCCAACTCGATACAATGTTTACAATAAACTGGTGCGCTGATGCAATAATACCATTCTTGCAACAATGTATCGTCGTGTCGCCGTGCGTTTTGTCGAGTTGTGATTGGTTGGAACCTTATCGGCACCCCCACGTGACTGTAACGACCACCTCTAAACATATATAAGACGTTTTTGGAGGCTGTCAGTCGTTCTCCGACATTCAACTTTGCGTTCTCCGACATTCAACCTTGTTGCTATGGCTAACCTTATGAGAACCGGTTGGTCTTACGCAGACGCCGTCAGAGGTCCCGTTCGCCAACACAAATCAGCTGGGGTTAACACCCATTCCTACCAAGGATGAGGCATTTCCTCCATTGGTACAGACATCACCACCAGAACAACTCCCTCTCCCGGCGGCGACAGCGGCGGAGCCGATAGTTCCGAATGGGATTCATGTGGTAAGTCTTTGTCAATGTCATATGTCGATTTTTCGTGTTAACTATAACTTCTTTAATTTTTGAAAACGCGAATACGTATATTTAAAATTACATTACTAAAACTTTCGTTTGGTTTTTGTTGTAGTCGGATGTATGCGTTGTGGCACCGCCAACACCACCACCACCATCATCGCGGGTACAGTTCAAGTGCCTGCACTGTGGGATGGGGTTTACCAGGCGGGACAACTGTCAACGCCACATCCGCCGCGGTCATTGCAACCGTCGCAAGAGGACGGCAGAGGACGACGCGTTGGACGCCGTTGTGGTGAGTTAAACGTTGTAGTAATATTCTGTGCTATGTTTCTGTTTCCGTAAAAATACCGCTTCGCTCCACATGCAAAACACAACTACCGTAAAAATGGCGGCGCGTTTTAAAATGGCAGCGCTTCCAATAATAACATCCGTAAAACGACTTCCGTAAAAACAATGGCGCCTCCCATAACATCCGTAACAAGACTTCCGACAAAATGGTGGCACGTACGTACCACAACCCATGACAACTTCCGTAAAAATTGCAGGGCTTTCCGCCACGTCCCTATCGTAGCTTTTTAGTTTAGTTTTTGTTTGTTTTTGTTTAGTTTTCTAAATTGTATTAAAATATTGTTGTAGCGATTCATAGAAGGGCCGTCACCCGCCAAGAGGCAGCCCGTTGTACGCCAGCTGTCCCCACCAGCCCCAACCCAGGTGCCAGCCCAGGTGCCACCCCATGTGCCAGCCCCAGCCCCAACCCTAGCCCCCGGGGAGCAGCAGCCGGTGACCAGTGGCGCGGCGGTGAGTCATGTTTGAATATGAAGGGTATTATTATTATATTGTTATTATGATCAAGCATCGCGTGTCAATGTTGTTCATATGTCAAGAAATGTGTTTAATTTACTCCCATATTATTAAAACCGGATTAGTTATAACATATCGTACTTGTTATGAAAAAGATTCACGTGAAAACGCGTCTTTACACATTCGTTTCTACTTGTAGGCGTCGTATTGTTGCTCGCAGTGCGGAACGCGATTTTCGAGACCCGACAATTGGCGGCGTCACACCAACAAAGGCGCGTGCGAACGAAAAACGCGCAAGCACA
>JAODUO010001634.1:30000-80923 GCA_025642075.2 Ridgeia piscesae | reverse complement strand
CAGTAACACATTTTATGTGATGTCGAGGAATTGTTCTGCCAGGCCACGGTGTCAGACCTTTTGCCTTTACAGTACGTAGATAAAAGCTCTGAACTCCTCTCTTTAAGTACTCCTGATTCATCAAACTAATTACTTCCTGCTAAGAATTACCTAACTAACCGAACAGTAGACCCGAACTAGTACACTTAACGCAACAGTAACCAATATACACTGATGTAACTAACCATGGATACGTTGGCACATAATTGTTATTGATAATATTTATTTGTTTGTAATATTTTTGTTATTTAATTGCGGTTTTTATTTATTACTTTTTTTGTTAATTTGGAAATAAGTGTGCTTTCATCTGCTATATTATATTATGCGTATAATTCTACTGAATCACCTCAGACGTGTGTGTTTACGTGTCTCCAGAGGAAGAACAACAGCAACCAGATTGTGTGGCTGATGCGCAAGGTGCAGCTGGAGGAGAAACAGGCGCAGATCCCAAATGGGTTCACGACCTTCCAGGAGTTCCTGGACAGCCAACAGTACAGCCACAACAGCATCCTACGCTACGAACGCATCTTCGGGCGCAACTACGTCAGCACGGGTGGCAAGGAGACGACAGAGGTAATCGTAAATGCATCTCCTCCCAAGTACACTTGCCTTTGACTATGTTCATTTACTTCCTTGGACCATTGGCCTCTCATCTACCAACTGGCTTTGTATTTCATGTATTGTATGTATAATGTAGTAGTAGTAGTAGTAGTAGTAGTAGTAGTAGAGTAGTAGTAGTAGTAGTTGTAGTAGTAGTGTAGTAGTAGAGCAGTAGAGTAGTAGTTGTGAGTAGCAGTAGTGTGTAGGCAGTAGAGTAGCAGTAGTGCAGTGAGTGTAGTAGTAGTAGTGTAGTGTAGTAGCATGTAGTGTAAGTGAGCAGTAGTAGTAGCAGTAGCAGTAGCTGAGCTGTAGTAGTGTTGTAGTAGTAGAGTAGAGCTGAGCAGTAGCAGCTGAGCAGCAGCAGTAGAGCTAGCAGCAGTAGTAGCAGTAGTAGTAGTGAGTAGAGTAGCAGAGTAGCAGAGAGTAGTAGCAGTAGCAGAGCAGAGAGTAGTAGCAGCAGCAGCAGCAGCAGTAGCAGTAGCATGCAGTAGAGCAGTAGCAGCAGCAGTAGTGAGACTCAGTAGAGAGCAGCAGAGCAAGTAGGTAGTAGTAGTAGTAGTAGTAGTAGTAGTAGTAGTAGTACTAGTAGTAGTAGTAGTAGTAGTAGTAGTAGTAGTAGTAGTAGTTGTTGTTGTTGAAATCAATTCAATTCAAAAAGGTCTTTCTCCTCTTTGAGAGAACAGAATAGTGATCAGGTCACCAGATGGCATCATTATCGTCGTATAACTGATGCATTGTGGCAGATATGAGGTAGTAATGAGTAACTGGTTTTGAATTTTTACTACATTTCTGGTTTTGTGCGTGTATGCTACTCTTGTATTGCCATCTTTGAAGTGTCACTCGGTGAATACAAAGTTGATGATGATAAATACAGGTCAATAAAATTTGGCATTTTACGTAGGGATAGGATGGAGGTTCAGGGGGATTCTATTACGTTGCTGTGCCTAGCATCATCAACATTTACTGCTGGGATGGAGGTTCAGGGGTTCAATTACATTGGTGTGCCTAGCATCATCAACATTTACTGCTGGGATGGAGGTTCAGGGGGATTCAATTACATTGGTGTGTCTAGCATCATCAACATTTACTGCTGGGATGGAGGTTCAGGGGGATTCAATTACATTGGTGTGTCTAGCATCATCAACATTTACTGCTGGGATGGAGGTTCAGGGGGATTCAGTTACATTGGTGTGTCTAGCATCATCAACATTTACTGCTGGGATGGGGGTTCAGGGGGATTCAATTACATTGGTGTGTCTAGCATCATCAACATTTACTGCTGGGATGGAGGTTCAGGGGTTCAATTACATTGGTGTGTCTAGCATCATCAACATTTACTGCTGGGATGGGGGTTCAGGGGGATTCAGTTACATTGGTGTGTCTAGCATCATCAACATTTACTGCTGGGATGGAGGTTCAGGGGGATTCAATTACATTGGTGTGTCTAGCATCATCAACATTTACAGCTGGGATGGGGGTTCAGGGGGATTCAATTACATTGGTGTGTCTAGCATCATCAACATTTACTGCTGGGATGGAGGTTCAGGGGGATTCAATTACATTGTGTCTAGCATCATCAACATTTACTGCTGGGATGGAGGTTCAGGGGGATTCAATTACATTGGTGTGTCTAGCATCATCAAAATTTACTGCTGGGATGGAGGTTCAGGGGGATTCAATTACATTGGTGTGTCTAGCATCATCAACATTTACTGCTGGGATGGAGGTTCAGGGGGATTCAATTACATTGGTGTGTCTAGCATCATCAACATTTACTGCTGGGATGGAGGTTCAGGGGTTCAATTACATTGGTGTGTCTAGCATCATCAACATTTACTGCTGTCTCTAGCAGTCTCTGTCGATGTCTCATTGGTTGTTTTATTTTGGCGACAGTCTTAAATGTTTCTCAGCACTGCATCTGAGATAGCAGTCTGGGTTTATCAAAATATAATTGTTGCTAGACACATTTCTACGGAGCACATTAGTGAAGTCTAGAGCGTCGAACTCTCAATTGAGAGAACATGGGCTCGAACCCTACACTGGCATGTCAGCTATAGGGTACTTGGACAGTGGTGGTTGTAAGCATACAAATAGTTTTTGTGCATTAACGGTAGCATGGCTGAATGCTTCCCAGATAAATTGAGATGGTGTTCAACTGAACAGGTTTGCCAGGGAGTAAAGTGTAAATAATTTTTGAGTCGTTCCTTGGATGGATACGGCATGATTTAAGGGTTTAACTGTTTGCGGGCTTGCTGTAGGAACTTGTGAAGATGTTGAATCTGAAAGAAGGACAGACAGTGCTGGACATTGGCTGCGGCATCGGTGGGAGTGCCTTCTACATGGCCAAGGTCAGTACTGCAGCAACAGTGGCTCAACCGCAGCATGGAATGACCACAACTTCTGTCTCCTGTGGTTTCAAAACCAACCAATTTGTCGTGGTAATTGCGGCGTTTGTTTTTAAAACGCAAGTGTTAGGATGCATGTTTTATGTGCTAGTATCCATATAGTATATGCGTACATGCAGAATAAATCATTTTATGTTTCCATTATAAAATATGCTCTGTTATCTACAAGATAAAAGTGTTTTTCAAGTGTGTATAATAAAGTATTTTATGTGTGTATTTTGTAGACATACAATGTGAACGTGTATGGCCTCGATCTGTCGTACAACATGGTTGAGATAGCTCTGGAGAGACTGAGTGGGATTGGTGACAACAGGGTATGTCACTTTCTATGTCCATATCTACCTAACACGTCTATCTAACATTTTAAGAACATTTTATAATGGTCACTCAAACCATGACTCCAGTTCATATGTAAGTTGCCACCTGCTTATTTTATATGAAACTACACCTTTGAGAGTTGTTTGTCATCAGTAAACTGGACAAAGATGTAAGTCCAATTATTTTGGCTACTCCAACAGCCTAGTGTAGTCGTGTTTGGAATTGTACCTGATAGGTTTATGTTTTGAAATACTCATATCAGAGACTGAATTAAGCTGAGTAACTTGACTTCCATCGCTGGTTTTGGTCTTGGTATTGAGTTCTTGTCCAACTTCCCACCCCACTATCCCCAAAGACAAAATAAAACATATGTATCTACAAAAAAGAAATTGGCCCATTAAGAAATGTCAGTCCCACAGAACGGACCTGTCCCATCATGCATCATTGTTGGTTTTGCAACCAGGCACTGGAGAGCATTTCGATCAATCGATAACACATTAGCCTATCTCCATACTCAAGTGGTAAGTCTGTGTACGGTCTTTGCGTAAACTTTGCCCAATGTACTTGGCCAGATGTAGTTGATGCTAAGAGTGTTAGAGACGAGGCGTTGAGTACTTAGTGATGTTGACGATCGTTTGTTCTGTCCTGTTCGCAGGTGCAGTTTGAAGTATCAGATGCGACAAAGCGTGAACTGCCGGCCGCCTCATATGACGTCGTGCACAGTCGAGACACCATTCTACACATCAAGGACAAGAAGGCTCTCTTCACTAAGTTCCTGGTTCGTACCTAAACATTCTGTCCTCGCCACTGAAGTGTTATCGACGGAACCTGATGAATGTAGTATTTGTGTACATAATTAGTGTTTATTTTTTGTATACATACTTTTAATTAGTGTTTGTTTTATTATTTTACGCCAGTTACGTTGATGATAGAAAGCGCCCTCTGGAGAAACACCCTCTAGAAAGTATATCACAAATGGTAAATAACTTTAATAAATAGCTTTGTGTTCTTTAATAGTTCTGATAGATCAGAAGACAGTAATTCACGGAAGCAAAAGAATGTAGGAAGAGTTGGGTAGCCCCAAAGTTAGCAGAAATAATGAAGTCAAGGTGACCAGAGTTTCAGACCGTCAAATGAGAGGACCCAGGTTTAAATCCTGTGCTGGCGCGTTGAACCTTGGGCAAGTTCATTCACTCTACAGTATCTCAGTTCACTCAGCTGTATGGATGAGTACCTGGCTGTAGACAGTGGTGGATATTTGTGTACGAATAGTCTTCATGCCATAACTGCAACATGGCTGAATGCTTCCTAGAAAAGTTGAGATGGTGTCATCACAATAATAATAACAACACGCATATATATATATATATATATATATATATATATATATATATATATATAATATATATATATATAAGCAATAAAAATAAATGAATTAAAATATAAAGAACTGCATTTTACAATGTTCACACCAGCATATATTACTGTAAAGACGGCACCCTAAAAGATTTGATTTGAAGAGTTTTGTTTGCCGTCCAGAAATGGCTCAAGCCTGGCGGGCAGCTGCTCATCACGGACTATTGCTGCAAGGAGGGGCTTCACTCAGACCACTTCAAGAAGTACGTCGCCCAGCGGGAATACCACCTTCTCTCTCCTGCCCAGTATGGCAAGGTACTGTAACACCACAAACCCCACCCCAACACTTGTCACCCCCAACACGTCACCCCCAACACACATCCATGCAGTATGTGTACGTTGCCTCGTCCACATCGTATGGAAGTCAACGGAATCAAACTTGTAGTTGACTTCATCGTACCACCTGTTGTGTCCACGCTCCAGGAACAGTTCCAAGTGAAAGCTCTCAAGTTCCTGGAATCCCAATATTGTTACCATGGTTATGAGCCACTGAACGGTTGCTAAGCAACCAAGTCTACTCCCGAAACCACCAGGACCTGATGGGGTTATATTAATGGCTGAGTGCATCGTTAGAGTCAATACTGACACTGATGTAACCTGCAGAACATGAGGATGCCATCGCACAGAGACACCCATTAGGAGATATAGGCTGACAGTTAAGTCGAGGCATCGTCCAGTTGATTTGAGGACTTTTGCCAGCTGCTAAGTAAGACACTATATAGACTATCTATACTGTAAATGTTTTACTCAAAACTACAAATATTCATAATACACTTATTTCTTCTGGAAAACGTATTTCGCATGATTTCTCACAATTGTTTTTTCTGTAAGCATGAAATAAAAGTTGCACGTGTTTATGATGGTATCGTATCAATGACGTCACTGATGTTATTAGGTAATCATTTCTTTAGAAATCTGCAGTTAGTTTTGTCCTAAAAGTTACTCTGAAATTCCAGGTCCCGGGTGTGCAAGTATTTGTAGTTACTAGTTATCCACATTTGTCAAAATTGGCATTGTAATGTCAGTCTGCACAGCTTTACATGGCTTCTAAGATCATGCTGAGTTACGCAAATCTTCACCAACAGTGCATGCGTGCATGCGTGCGTGCGTGCGTGCGTGCGTGTGTGTAGGTGGGGTGACACTGTGTGTGTGTGTATGGGTGCATATGTATGTATGCATGTGTGTCTGTGTGTGTGTGTAGGTGCGTATGGGTGCATGTGTGTATGCGTGTGTGTGTGGGTTTGTGTGTGGGTGTGTGTGGGTGTGTATCCGTGTGTGTGGGTTTGTGTGTGTGTATGCGTGTGTGTGTGTGTATGCATGTGTGTATATGTGTGTGTGTGTGTTACGTGCGTGTCCATTGAGAACTTACATTCACCTGGAGATAAACAATTGCACTATCAATCTTTTGACATCAGTGTTGGTTGTGCTTTAAAAAGAATAAAGACAATTCATCACTTGTGTTTAATGGTGCATTTTCCCAAACATTGTTGTGTTTAGTAATTTCTTCACAATTGTTTCTTCTACCTTTAGTTATAATTACTGTGTGATCATGCAGGTGCTGGAAGATGTGGGCTTTGTGAATGTGATCGCTGAAGATCGAACTGACCAGTTCGTAGATGTACTCCAAAAGGAACTGAACAGAACAATGGCAATCAAGGACGACTTCATCAGGGTAAGACAGTTAAAAAGTTAAAAAAATAAGTTACATAAAAAATTGATATATTAAATACTCTTAAGCAGATAAATTAAAACAGCTAAAATTAGTAAAATAAAAATAAGTTAGATTTAAAACAAAAGTCACATCAATGGAGAACAATGTTCCGAAAATAGTGCGTATTTCGGAGTGATTTTAATGTTGCCACAGCAAAATAATTGTACAGGAAAAATCAACAGAACACCTTTAAAATAAAAGAGTTTAATAAAAGGTTTTAATATTCCAGGAGTTCTCCCAGGCCGACTATGACGCCATTGTAAATGGCTGGAAAGAGAAACTGGTGAGGTGTGGACAGGGTGACCAGCGCTGGGGGCTGTTCTTAGCGAAGAAAGCAGAATAGTTGAAAGCTGCGACATGCACAGAGAATTCAACTGCGACATGCACAAGACGACAGTTTCAACTCAAGTGCTGTTTTCTTGTGCGAAAACTACACAGCTGTGTCGACGTTATGCAATGTTTTTCGTTTTTTCTAATACATCACTGCAGCCTTTCAACGCAAGTGTCAGACTGGTCTTACGCATTATTTCTCAGGACACTTCATAAATCATGTGCAGTCACCGTTATGCCATTAACTCGTTCTTTCAAACCACACCACAAGTGCCTTCATAACACAGTCCTAGGTAGATATAAGAAACATCAATGGCTGTTTGTTTGGTGCAATTCCAATTAGTCTGGGACGATTTCAGTATTTCAGCTGTTTTTACTACAAATCCGACAGAAAGTTGCTAATTAATTACACAGTAAGCATTATATGTAGCTTGTATATAGGTGCTGTGTATGTATAAGTATAATTATGTGTGATTATCAATGTATGTATAAGTATAATCATGTGAGAGTTTCAATGTGTTCATATCAAGACACAAAATAACACATTCCGGTTGAAATTAGATTTTGATAAAAAAAGTACTCAAAATGTGTTTCTGCCAGATGGTGACAGTTTTATGTTTACTATTGATTAGTTTCATTTTCGGAATGACTACATGCTTCTAAACAATTTGTAATTATTGATCTATCAGATTAATGATGTTCAATAATCAGTCCCGGTACCATTAAATCGTGACAGCCAGTTATGAGCATCTCTGGCTGTAATTATGCTAGCTAAATAAGGTTTTGAATGTTGTATTCAGCTTACTTATCTCTGCGCATATGTTAATTAATATTATGTTGTAATGTCCTATGCTGAATGCGTTATCCACCTGAATAACGTCCTGTCTGTAATGTGTCCATCCGACATACAACAGCCAAAAACATGAATATTATTTCCGAGTGTTCGAGGTGTTATGTGTGCTGGGCATTGACGGATTAATCTCTCTGTTTCTTGCGGTGTTTAAATGTCTATGCATTTCTCTGGTATTTAAAAAATACCTTCTAAAATGACAGCACTACTCAAGAAGGCACAGAGTCAGCATATTGTGTGTGTCATAGCACATTGAAATTAGTGTATCGTATGTTTTATAAGGATGCTTCTGGGCATGGAGTCAGCCTCTGTGACAAAACATTAACAGGGAATTCACTGATTGCCTTTCTTAACTGGATATATCGTGAGAGGACTGAACATCAGAGATTTACAGCCAAACTGGATGACATCCTTTGCATTGCCAGTAGAGATGTTTATATTTTCAAAGTTTTGTTTATTTTTCCGTGGTTGACAATTAAAATAATGAGCAACAATTCTGGCGTATTAGACTTGCTTTGGTGGGCAGTGACCTGGTTATTTTACAATGTTGTGTCTAAGGTAAGCACATTAGTTTACGATATTGTTATTGAGTTTATTTCTGCTATTGCTTGCTTACACAACTTATTATAGCCTCCTGTAAAAACAGTCCCGAGAAACAGCTTCTAAATCTGCAACAGACACTCATGTATTTCTGGATGGAGGCAAGGGTTTAAAATGGTGTTCAACAAGGCTGAACATATCACATATTGGAATAGTATTATTGCATCAAATGACCAGTGAATCATAAGTCATGCATTTGGAAGATGCATTTTTATTGCACAATGTCCAGATTAAATGTGTGCTGTGTTTTGATGAAAATGTGTATTTGTTTGATTTTGTTATTAATTATTAGTCACTGTACCCTTTTCTAGAACATTTTCAGAATTAACTACAAACAAACTTATCCAGCCAATTGCTTTTGTAGATGAGAAATAAAGACTAAGTTATGACATCACAGTGGTTGTCAATGGACGCCGTTGCTAGGCACCAGACAATTGGTGTCCGTTCATTGGCTCTCATGGTCTGAGAGCTCAGAAACAAGTTGAGGAGTGATGGAGTCCAGCAGTGACAAACACATACATGTTACCAACACAACATATAACTGTTGAGACTACAAATGAGGATGCACCATCTGTCAGCGCATTGACCATTACATCCACCCTGACGACACAACGACGGAGAGAATGTCACAGGTGTTACCGGGATCGGATGAGGACGAAGTCACACACTCTCAAGAGACCACCTCGTCGTTCACCAACTCCACGTTCTTGACCAGTAGCGGCAAGTGTTACATCAGTCCAGTTCGTGGCTCCTGGTTGCTGAAACGCAAATGGCAACCAAGCGTCTCCAGTGTTGATGGAATCAGAAGTATTAGCTCCTTTGATTCCGGGATCACACTCTCTCAGAGCCAGTGCCTCTTGCACAGGGCCACGACACACACCGACCTTTCCCTGTTGCTGGATCCCCAGGGGGCGCCACCACCACAACTGAAGGTCATTGACCCGGCGCAGGAACGCGAGAGCTTCAGGAGGCAACTGCAGCAGTACCCTGAAACGATCACCGCGATGCCATGTCTGCCACGATTTGTGTCGGGTGCGGAGATCGAATATGTAACCACGAGGAGGGATGAGATCGGGATTCCCATGCTGGCCGGAATTGGTCAGTATGGCTGTGTGTATGTCGCCAGACACATGCCCAGCGGTCAGATATTGACCATCAAGCTGCTGTCCAACGAATCAACGTCGATCTACGACTTGGCCCTCGAGGCTAGCATCACTCAGCACCTAGAGGTCACCACCGTTGTGCCAAACTTCTGGGGGGTGGCGGTGGTCGAGCAAGATGACCGCTACCTGCACTACTGCCTCATACAGGAGTATGTGGGCAGCGTGAGAACGCTGGAGGCCTTCGACGTCAACATACTTGTGACCATCAACCGACTCGGACAGTATTTCCAAAGTTGCATGCCGCTGTTCAACTCGGTCGACTGGACCGCACTGTGCTGCCGCATAGTGTCAGCCCTGAATACCATTCACAAGATGGGTGTTGTCATCAACGATCTGAAGGGTGACAACATCCTGATCAGGTTCCAGGGCGCCACAAACCACATCTTCTTCATCGACTTCGGCATGGCACGCTACCGCTCCGATCTGTCGGTTAATTATGGCCTAACTACGGACGAAGAACGCGAGGAGTTCCTTTCACGTTTCTTCCTCACTGCACCGGAGATCGTGTTCACGGGCTGGTGCTACAAGGCGAGTGACATTTACAGTCTCGGGTGGCTTCTAGGGTCCATCAGTGTCACCTGTGACTTGCCACAGATGCGGGGTATCGTCGACTGGTGTCTACGGCCCTTACCAAGCCAGCGTCCTACGGCAAAACAACTCGTGCAGGCCACAAAGGACATCTTCTACGATGCCATAGCTCGGAAGATGTTACTCTGCCACCACCAATACCTTCGCTCCCAACTGTGGAAGCTTTACGCACAGTCGCCCGATCACTTTTCTATATAAATAAATACATAAATGTTTTAAAATGCATATCCTGTACCTCAGCATGGGTCACATGATTAAGTAACGACCAAATGGTATTTGCTAACTAAACGTGTAAGATAGATATTGTCGGGAAATAACAGAACGGAATTTACATAAACTTAAAAAATGATAAATAATTACAGCAACTTTATGTGAACGTAAAAAAGATACAATACCAAATAATTGTGTTGGTTAACCAGTGACAAATTATCAGAAATATTAAGTTTATCATAGATAATTATAATAAGATAACTTTTATTGCACCTAAATCTTTGTAAACCAAACATCAATTAAAACTGGTTAATTTATCTAAATAAACAAATGTGAGAGTCGGTAAACAATTCCAGTTGTCAACAGATTGATTAATAAGTCTTTGGAGCTATTGTAGGCAAGATTGTAAAGGTGTTTTTAAATGAGATAAATTATTCTATGAGATCAGACTTCTATGAGACTTCATGCACAAATATCCTCCAGCGTCTACAGCCAGGTATTCATTTATACTGAACCTTGATTCTCTCTGTGTTAATATAATGATCCTGGTGGCAAAGTTGTAAAGTGGTCCACTTCCCAGAGAAATTAACTTTCACTACAACAATGATCTGAAATTAGTGACAACCAATCATATTTATAACAAAAAAAGCAGATGCCAACAGTGGTGAGAGGATGATCTTGTAGATAAAATCATATCTTACTATTTTTCTAAAATGGCCATAGACATAATAAAACAATGTTTATATCCTTTTTATTTTATTACATCCCAATTATATACATGCATGAGTTAATTTTTACATTTGCTTTGAGTAACACAATTACACACATAAAACCATTGAAGCTACTCTGGTAGAATACTTAATATTCTTAAATCAACAAAAGTCATCTTTATAATATTATGATATGGCATTACTAGCCTTGTGATGAATTTTCAATGATGAGATCAATATTGAGACAACAGCATGAAACATTAACAACTTTGTAAATGGTGGACCTACAATGCATCTACAAATGCAAAGATCACTTACATACTGAAAACAAATCATTGTCATATGACAACACAATGCAGCTTGTTGCAGCTTGCTCAGAAATATCACCAAAATGTCCTACATAACCAACACACTAGTAGTCTTAATTCGGTCTACCCTGCACAAATGAACTCGACATCCCCCAACAGTTTCATACAATTCCAAAACACTTTTCTTACTGCATAAAAAACTGAATTTAAAAAGGGAACTTTTAATTTAGCTTTTTCCAACATAAGTTGCTTGTATGAGAAAATACGTTTGGCAGTATATAGATCACTTATAACCAATATCCATAAAAATTGATTTCTCCTGAGTATTTTGGAGAAATATCCACCAAATGTTCCCATCACCAGAAGTAATGTTGCACACATAGAACCCAGTTAGACATTGTCTAAATCATTCTAGGGATGATCGCAAAAGATCACAACCACCCAAACATATATATATATACACAGTGTAGTTACATTTGGTCGGGTTGCTGTTTGCTCAAGTATCATGAGGAAAATAAACCACAACAGCAGTGCCATCTTTTGCCTCAAACATGTACTAATGCACATTGATACTAACATGGATATATCAAACTGCTGTTTTTGCAGTCATTTTGTTTTCCTCAAAATTTCAAATCCCTCAACACACAAATGGAGGTGTGTAGATGTTTGAATCAACAGTAAATGGTTTTTTTGAGAAAAAAATATGACACCACCCCTAAAATGACCGGTATTACATCATGGGGTCACTCCATGAGGGTTATTGAGCGCATGCCAGCGATGGCACTGGCGAGTCTGCGGGGAGCCGCTTCTGCCACCTGTTGGTAGGATGATACCGGAGCCTTGAGCAGAGACATGATGTCCTTGATGTTGTCTGACGATGGAAGGCCAAGGTCGTCAAGGACATTCACCAGGTAATCTAAGAAATGAGTAACAAGATATAGTGTTGACATTTCAATGGCCTTCCTCAAATGGAATTTTCCGATTTATTAATTACTGATTGATTTAACGATAAACTGATAGTTCACCAAGCCAGGTGGTCGTCTGTACAAAAAAAAGAATCCGTTTCATGAAGCAAACTTGAAGTTATGCAGTAGCAGTATATGTTTGCGTAAACTTGTATGTTTGATTATTTTAAAATGCTTAATTTTACTTAGTTCTAAGAACGTTCTTAACGGCTTAATGAAACCGACACCTCAGTTTTAGTTTTGGTGAATCTGGTTCAAATTCGCCAGTAGAACCATAATATTAAAATCAAAACATTTCCTTTGATAGTAAGTTGACAATTTATTAGCTGTTTTAATTTCCTATTGCTGCCATGAAAATTATTTGTCCTAAGGTGACCTTAATTAACAGGTGGGTGTATTACCCAGGCGATTATAATGCGAAGTTCCACTCTGTAACAGGATATACAAAAACAAGGTCATTCACACATACAAGTTACCCAATCTAAATCCAATCATCAGCACTTCTGATGATTAAGAAAATGCGTTCCTTTTTTAAGCCTTATTACGTAAGTGCAGTGTCAACTGCGTAGTGACTCACCTATGTCAGTGATGAGTTGCTGTGTCGAGTGTGATGTCAACTGTGTAGTGACTCACCTACGTCAGTGATGAGTTGCTGTGTTGAGTGTGATGTCAACTGTGTAGTGACTCACCTACGTCAGTGAAGAGTTGCTGTGTCGAGTGTGATGTCAACTGTTTAGTGACTCACCTACGTCAGTGAAGATTTGCTGTGTTGAGTGTGATGTCAACTGTGTAGTGACTCACCTACGTCAGTGATGAGTTGCTACGTGGAGTGTGGTGTCAACTGTGTAGTGACTCACCTATGTCAATGAGGAGTTGCTGTGTCAAGTGTGGTGTCAACTGTGTAGTGACTCACCTACGTCAGTGATGAGTTGCTGTGTCGAGTGTGATGTCAACTGTTTAGTGACTCACCTACGTCAGTGATGAGTTGCTGTGTCGAGTGTGATGTCAACTGTGTAGTGACTCACCTACGTCAGTGATGAGTTGCTGTGTCGAGTGTGGTGTCAACTGTTTAGTGACTCACCTATGTCAATGAAGAGTTGCTGTGTCGAGTGTGGTGTCAACTGTTTAGTGACTCACCTACGTCAGTGATGAGTTGCTACGTGGAGTGTGGTGTCAACTGTGTAGTGACTCACCTATGTCAATGAGGAGTTGCTGTGTCAAGTGTGGTGTCAACTGTGTAGTGACTCACCTATGTCAGTGATGAGTTGCTGTGTCAAGTGTGGTGTCAACTGTGTAGTGACTCAACTATGTCAGTGATGAGGTGCTGTGTCGAGTGCAGTGTCAACTGGGTAGTGACTCACCTATGTCAGTGATGAGTGGCTGTGTCGAGTGCGGTGTCAACTGTGTAGTGACTCACCTATGTCAGTGATGAGTTGCTGTGTCGAGTGCAGTGTCAACTGTGTGGTGACTCACCTATGTCAGTGATGAGTTGCTGTGTCGAGTGCGGTGTCAACTGTGGGATCTGCAGGATCACCTCAGTGTAGACGTGCATGGTTCCCCGGGCAACTGATTCGAGCCAGACGTCGGCCAGACTCTCCAATGATTCCGCTGCAATGACACAGTGACACATGACACAACTAGTGTCCGTCCGCCATTACCCGAAAAGCCCACACGAAAATAACATTATTGTGTGAAGAATTTTCCGAGCACATTTTCGTGGAACATGTTGGTGCATTGTATAACAAATGTATCATTACATTAGATCTTTGAAAACGTAGCAGTAAATATAACCTAGTTGCTCGCAAAATGTGCAAGTATTTCTAAACATAAATCCATCACCAGACAGAGACAACATTTAGGAGCATCAGGTTTGTGTTGATTTTTCTGCAAAAATATGTCACGGTTGGCTAAAATAATACATAAGTTAATAAAATAAAAATTAATAAATAGTTAAATAAATTAATACTACATTAAACAAAACAAAAACATGATTAATAGTAAAATGGACTACTGGGTCTGTAATGTAATGTGTAACTGTATTGTCTGAGTGCAGCAGGTCGCAAGGTCCACACTTACATACATCACCACGGCGTCTACTTACCCTGGATGTTGGTGTAGGGGAGACTACTGTGTCGCAGGGCAGCGCTCAGGGACGGGTTGTCCTCCAGGGAGAAGGGATCCAGCTGTTGTGGCAGGGTCATCAAGTACTGGCCAATCTAGGGTCAGAAAACACATCTCAGTCACAGGGTCGTAAAGTACTGGCCAATCTAGGGTCAGGAAACACATCTCAGTCACAGGGTCGTCAAGTACTGGCCAATCTAGGGTCAGGAAACACATCTCAGTCACAGGGTCGTCAAGTACTGGCCAATCTAGGGTCAGGAAACACATCTCAGTCACAGGGTCGTCAAGTACTGGCCAATCTAGGGTCAGAAAACACATCTCAGTCACAGGGTCATCAAGTACTGGCCAATCTAGGGTCAGAAAACACATCTCAGTCACAGGGTCGTCAAGTACTGGCCAATCTAGGGTCAGAAAACACATCTCAGTCACAGGGTCGTCAAGTACTGGCCAATCTAGGGTCAGAAAACACATCTCAGTCACAGGGTCGTCAAGTACTGGCCAATCTAGGGTCAGAAAACACATCTCAGTCACAGGGTCATCAAGTACTGGCCAATCTAGGGTCAGGAAACACATCTCAGTCACAGGGTCGTCAAGTACTGGCCAATCTAGGGTCAGAAAACACATCTCAGTCACAGGGTCGTCAAGTACTGGCCAATCTAGGGTCAGAAAACACATCTCAGTCACAGGGTCGTCAAGTACTGGCCAATCTAGGGTCAGGAAACACATCTCAGTCACAGGGTCATCAAGTACTGGCCAATCTAGGGTCAGGAAACACATCTCAGTCACAGGGTCATCAAGTACTGGCCAATCTAGGGTCAGGAAACACATCTCAGTCACAGGGTCATCAAGTACTGGCCAATCTAGGGTCAGGAAACACATCTCAGTCACAGGGTCATCAAGTACTGGCCAATCTAGGGTCAGGAAACACATCTCAGTCACAGGGTCATCAAGTACTGGCCAATCTAGGGTCAGGAAACACATCTCAGTCACAGGGTCATCAAGTACTGGCCAATCTAGGGTCAGGAAACACATCTCAGTCACAGGGTCATCAAGTACTGGCCAATCTAGGGTCAGGAAACACATCTCAGTCACAGGGTCATCAAGTACTGGCCAATCTAGGGTCAGGAAACACATCTCAGTCACAGGGTCATCAAGTACTGGCCAATCTAGGGTCAGGAAACACATCTCAGTCACAGGGTCATCAAGTACTGGCCAATCTAGGGTCAGGAAACACATCTCAGTCACAGGGTCATCAAGTACTGGCCAATCTAGGGTCAGGAAACACATCTCAGTCACAGGGTCATCAAGTACTGGCCAATCTAGGGTCAGGAAACACATCTCAGTCACAGGGTCGTCAAGTACTGGCCAATCTAGGGTCAGGAAACACATCTCAGTCACAGGGTCGTCAAGTACTGGCCAATCTAGGGTCAGGAAACACATCTCAGTCACAGGGTCGTCAAGTACTGGCCAATCTAGGGTCAGGAAACACATCTCAGTCACAGGGTCGTCAAGTACTGGCCAATCTAGGGTCAGGAAACACATCTCAGTCACAGGGTCGTCAAGTACTGGCCAATCTAGGGTCAGGAAACACATCTCAGTCACAGGGTCGTCAAGTACTGGCCAATCTAGGGTCAGGAAACACATCTCAGTCACAGGGTCGTCAAGTACTGGCCAATCTAGGGTCAGGAAACACATCTCAGTCACAGGGTCGTCAAGTACTGGCCAATCTAGGGTCAGGAAACACATCTCAGTCACAGGGTCGTCAAGTACTGGCCAATCTAGGGTCAGGAAACACATCTCAGTCACAGGGTCGTCAAGTACTGGCCAATCTAGGGTCAGGAAACACATCTCAGTCACAGGGTCGTCAAGTACTGGCCAATCTAGGGTCAGGAAACACATCTCAGTCACAGGGTCGTCAAGTACTGGCCAATCTAGGGTCAGGAAACACATCTCAGTCACAGGGTCGTCAAGTACTGGCCAATCTAGGGTCAGGAAACACATCTCAGTCACAGGGTCGTCAAGTACTGGCCAATCTAGGGTCAGGAAACACATCTCAGTCACAGGGTCGTCAAGTACTGGCCAATCTAGGGTCAGGAAACACATCTCAGTCACAGGGTCGTCAAGTACTGGCCAATCTAGGGTCAGGAAACACATCTCAGTCACAGGGTCGTCAAGTACTGGCCAATCTAGGGTCAGGAAACACATCTCAGTCACAGGGTCGTCAAGTACTGGCCAATCTAGGGTCAGGAAACACATCTCAGTCACAGGGTCGTCAAGTACTGGCCAATCTAGGGTCAGGAAACACATCTCAGTCACAGGGTCGTCAAGTACTGGCCAATCTAGGGTCAGGAAACACATCTCAGTCACAGGGTCGTCAAGTACTGGCCAATCTAGGGTCAGGAAACACATCTCAGTCACAGGGTCGTCAAGTACTGGCCAATCTAGGGTCAGGAAACACATCTCAGTCACAGGGTCGTCAAGTACTGGCCAATCTAGGGTCAGGAAACACATCTCAGTCACAGGGTCGTCAAGTACTGGCCAATCTAGGGTCAGGAAACACATCTCAGTCACAGGGTCGTCAAGTACTGGCCAATCTAGGGTCAGGAAACACATCTCAGTCACAGGGTCGTCAAGTACTGGCCAATCTAGGGTCAGGAAACACATCTCAGTCACAGGGTCGTCAAGTACTGGCCAATCTAGGGTCAGGAAACACATCTCAGTCACAGGGTCGTCAAGTACTGGCCAATCTAGGGTCAGGAAACACATCTCAGTCACAGGGTCGTCAAGTACTGGCCAATCTAGGGTCAGGAAACACATCTCAGTCACAGGGTCGTCAAGTACTGGCCAATCTAGGGTCAGGAAACACATCTCAGTCACAGGGTCGTCAAGTACTGGCCAATCTAGGGTCAGGAAACACATCTCAGTCACAGGGTCGTCAAGTACTGGCCAATCTAGGGTCAGGAAACACATCTCAGTCACAGGGTCGTCAAGTACTGGCCAATCTAGGGTCAGGAAACACATCTCAGTCACAGGGTCGTCAAGTACTGGCCAATCTAGGGTCAGGAAACACATCTCAGTCACAGGGTCGTCAAGTACTGGCCAATCTAGGGTCAGGAAACACATCTCAGTCACAGGGTCGTCAAGTACTGGCCAATCTAGGGTCAGGAAACACATCTCAGTCACAGGGTCGTCAAGTACTGGCCAATCTAGGGTCAGGAAACACATCTCAGTCACAGGGTCATCAAGTACTGGCCAATCTAGGGTCAGAAAACACATCTCAGTCACAGGGTCATCAAGTACTGGCCAATCTAGGGTCAGAAAACACATCTCAGTCACAGGGTCATAATACTGGCAACAAGTTTCCACAACTATCAGCTAATTAACTTCATATATAACATATATATATATATATATATATATATATATATATATATATATATATATATATATATATATATATATATATATAATGTGTGTGTATGTATATATGCATGTATATACATACATACATACATACATACATATGTGTAACCATGTTGAAAAATACTGTAATCACATAATTAATCAAAACACAACGTAATATGTGCATTGTAATAAGTTAGTAAGTTAGCAATCACCGACTCATGTGTGTGTGTGTGTTACCTTGGTGATGTACTCCTGGGGAGACAGGCTGAAGGTGGGCAGGTTGGCAGTTATGGCTGCCCCCGATGTCTCTGACACCCACACCTGAGATAACAAGAGCATTTAGAATGAAGCAGCAGTTGCATAAGATGATCCACCTATAGAGGACTCTCGCCAGATGGAACCTGTTGGGAGACTGGCACATTGTTCATTCCATATCTCTTGTGGTTTACGTTTTATGTAAATTTTTGTTACTTCACAAGAGCTGACAGAGAGTGTCATGTGTTCACGTCCTATAATGGCTATGTTTTGAACAAATACACATATCAAAACAGAAAAGAATTGTCACAATTTCTATTTATCATTGAGTTAGAGTCTGTGTGTACATGCGTGCATGAGAGAGAGAGAGAGAGAGAGAGAGAGAGAGAGAGAGGAGAGAGAGAGAGAGAGAGAGAGAGAGAGGAGAGAGAGTAGAGAGAGTGAGTGAGTGAGTGAGTGAGTGAGTGAGTGAGTGAGTGAGTGAGTGAGTGAGTGAGTGAGTGAGTGAGTGAGTGAGTGAGTGAGTGAGTGAGTGAGTGAGTGAGTGAGTGAGTGAGTGAGTGAGTGAGTGAGTGAGTGAGTGAGTGAGTGAGTGAGTGAGTGAGTGAGTGAGTGAGTGAGTGAGTGAGTGAGTGAGTGAGTGAGAGAGTGAGAGAGTGAGAGAGAGAGAGAGAGAGGAGAGAGTGAGAGAGTGAGAGAGAGAGAGAGGAGAGAGAGAGAGAGAGAGAGTGAGAGACAGACAGACAGAGAGACAGAGAGACAGACAGACAGACAGAGAGAGAGAGTGAGTAAGAGGGAGAGAGAAAGAGAAAGAGAAAGAGAAAGAGAAAGAGGGAGAGAAAGAGAAAGAGAAAGAGGGAGAGAAGGAGAGAGAACAGACAGAGCAAGAGAGCAATGGAGAGAGCGAGAGCGAGAGAGACAGAGCAAGTGAGAGAGAGAGAGGAGAGGGATAGATGGAGGGGGAAGGAGGGAGGGAGGAAGAGAGGGAGAGAGGGAGAGAGAATGTTTTCCTCCTAGACATTATCACACATCAGATACCAACAACTTCAGATTGGAAAGTAACTCATGCTTTTTAACACCTCCCAGTGAGTTATTACCTGCACAGGTTTATACTAAACTTTAGACATGCATTAGATGATCTCTCACAAAATTATACATTTCCTTGTTTCAAGCTGTGTAAAACATTATTGATTGTTTACGGATGTTTTATATAACTGGCAACATTCCTAAAACATTTACTGCATTGCAAAACATGCTAAAATTTGTTATGTTAGTTAAATGTGACTTTATGAAGTATGATTATTTCAGGAAACCTCATTGTATGTCTGACTAGAATATCATTTGGACAACAAACATGGCTTGTTTGTTTGTTTGTTTGTTTGTTTGTTTGTTTGTTTGTTTGTTTGTTTGTTTGTCATCACAAATATGTGTTTAACCATAAATCTCTCAAATTATAGTTTGCCTGAAAAATGCACAGAAAATGTCATGTGACTCACTTCCATGGTTGCCACCAGGGTGAGCTGCTGCTGCAGTGGTGCAAACACAATGTCAAAGGCGAACTTGTGAACGGCTTCACTGAGGGCATACATCTCTTGCTTGACATCACCCGGCATGGACGGCATGTCGCCTAGCAACAGAAGGATGGATAGGGCACTTTAGCAGAAATCACCTTTACTTTTCTGTACGCACACACACACACACACACACACACACACACACACACACACACACACACACACACAACACACACACACACACACACACTCACACTCACACTCACACTCACTCACTCACTCATACATACAAATATGTGCACACATATGCTCGCATACACACATACACACACTCACTCACATACACCCACTCACATACACACACTCACACATATAAACATGTATGTGCACATGCACACATACACACTCACACACAGATATTTATACATATATACGTACAAACACACCTACCTACCTACATACATACACACATGCACATACGCATGCACGCACGTACCCACACACACACACACACACACGCGCGCACACACACACACACATACGCACACACACACACAACATCATGACATCCTACCTTCCTCGAGGGTGGTGACGAGAGAGTCGAAGGTGGCGCGGTCTCCGTCGTTGTCCAGCAGCAGTGTGCGGTAGTCATGGAACGGACTCTTCTTGCCACTCACCCTGAAGTGACCATGTGGACAGTGTAAGAGACACATTTTAGTAAGTGACAGTGCTAAGTTAAATGACAGCGCCTCATTAAGTAACAGTGCCTCCATAAATAACAAGGCCTCAGAAAGTGCTTTAGTAAGTCACAGGTCTCCATCACTGGATGATTTTGTGATGTCACCTAGTAAGTGACAGTTTACCAGCAAGTGACAATGCTCCACTAACTGACAGTGTTGCAGTAAGTGACAATGTCTCAGTAAATTATAGAGCCTCAGTAAGCGCCACAGTAAGTGACATTCACTAAGTGACACTCACTCAGTGAGTGACAGCGCCACAGTAAGTGACAGTGTCAGTCCTCACCTGGTGGGGGTGCCGATGGGGGAGGTGGGCGTGGGGGGACAGTACTTCTCGGCACAACTGACGATGTCAATGAGCAGCTGTTGCTGGAACTCTTCTGTGTTCAGGATCAGGTCACCTACACACAGCAAACACATCCACTAAGTGAACTCTGTGTTCAGGATCAGGTCACCTACACACAGCAAACACATCCGCTAAGTGAACTCTGTGTTCAGGATCAGGTCACCTACACACAGCAAACACATCAACTAAGTGAACTCTGTGTTCAGGATCAGGTCACCTACACACAACAAACACATCCGCTAAGTGAACTCTGTGTTCAGGATCAGGTCACCTACACACAGCAAACACATCCACTAAGTGAACTCTGTGTTCAGGATCAGGTCACCTACACACAGCAAACACATCCGCTAAGTGAACTCTGTGTTCAGGATCAGGTCACCTACACACAGCAAACACATCCACTAAGTGAACTCTGTGTTCAGGATCAGGTCACCTACACACAGCAAACACATCCACTAAGTGAACTCTGTGTTCAGGATCAGGTCACCTACACACAGCAAACACATCCACTAAGTGAACTCTGTGTTCAGGATCAGGTCACCTACACACAACAAACACATCCGCTAAGTGAACTCTGTGTTCAGGATCAGGTCACCTACACACAGCAAACACATCCACTAAGTGAACTCTGTGTTCAGGATCAGGTCACCTACACACAACAAACACATCCACTAAGTGAACTCTGTGTTCAGGATCAGGTCACCTACACACAACAAACACATCCGCTAAGTGAACTCTGTGTTCAGGATCAGGTCACCTACACACAACAAACACATCCGCTAAGTGAACTCTGTGTTCAGGATCAGGTCACCTACACACAACAAACACATCCGCTAAGTGAACTCTGTGTTCAGGATCAGGTCACCTACACACAACAAACACATCCGCTAAGTGAACTCTGTGTTCAGGATCAGGTCACCTACACACAACAAACACATCCGCTAAGTGAACTCTGTGTTCAGGATCAGGTCACCTACACACAACAAACACATCCGCTAAGTGAACTCTGTGTTCAGGATCAGGTCACCTACACACAGCAAACACATCCGCTAAGTGAACTCTGTGTTCAGGATCAGGTCACCTACACACAGCAAACACATCCGCTAAGTGAACTCTGTGTTCAGGATCAGGTCACCTACACACAGCAAACACATCCGCTAAGTGAACTCTGTGTTCAGGATCAGGTCACCTACACACAGCAAACACATCCACTAAGTGAACTCTGTGTTCAGGATCAGGTCACCTACACACAGCAAACACATCCACTAAGTGAACTCTGTGTTCAGGATCAGGTCACCTACACACAACAAACACATCCGCTAAGTGAAACAAACACATCCACGAAGTGAACTCTGTGTTCAGTATATAAATATGTGTGCTGATAAATAAACCACATTTATTGTATATTTATTGTCACCTGGGCCTGTGAAAAATGCTCTATATTCTATACTCTATACTCTATATATGATCATAGATTGAGGGACAGAACGCAACAATGTTCTCTGTTTAAGATAGACAAGTCCAGACAGTGACCACCCTGGCATGTGTAGTGTGCATGCAGTTCTGGCACTGACCAATCCTTTGTGTTCTCATGACAATAGTAGTTGATTTATTTGATAATACAAATGGCTCATTGTACACATCAGTGTTATTAAAAGTGATTATTAACTTATTAATTATTTGTAATACATAGACTCTACACCAGTGCACAATGCACAAAGCACTCTATCAGAAATATATCATTATTATACAGAACACTTTAGTGTATGAGTGACCGATGTGTCCAGACACTGACCACTGGTCTGAGCTATACGCAGGCAGTTCTGGAAGAGTGACCAGTCCTCAGCGTCCATGCATGACGTGTCCACACGACACTTCTCACGCACGTTGGTGAGTACACGCCGAAACTCACGTACATAGTCCAGGAAGTAGTTCTATAATAGCAACGGCTCAGTGAACATTGTGAATACATGGGGGCTCAAGTGTGTGCGTGTGCATGTGCGTGTGCGTGTGCGTGTGCGTGTGCGTGTGCGTGTGCGTGTGCGTGTGCGTGTGCGTGTGCGTGTGCGTGTGCGTGTGCGTGTGCGTGTGCGTGTGCGTGTGCGTGTGCGTGTGCTGTGTGCTGTGTGCTGTTTTGTGTGCTGTTTTGTGTGCTGTTTTGTGTGCTGTTTTGTGTGCTGTTTTGTGTGCTGTTTTGTGTGCTGTTTTGTGTGCTGTTTTGTGTGCTGTTTTGTGTGCTGTTTTGTGTGCTGTTTTGTGTGCTGTTTTGTGTGCTGTTTTGTGTGCTGTTTTGTGTGCTGTTTTGTGTGCTGTTTTGTGTGCTGTTTTGTGTGCTGTTTTGTGTGCTGTTTTGTGTGCTGTTTTGTGTGCTGTTTTGTGTGCTGTTTTGTGTGCTGTTTTGTGTGCTGTTTTGTGTGCTGTTTTGTGTGCTGTTTTGTGTGCTGTTTTGTGTGCTGTTTTGTGTGCTGTTTTGTGTGCTGTTTTGTGTGCTGTTTTGTGTGCTGTTTTGTGTGCTGTTTTGTGTGCTGTTTTGTGTGCTGTTTTGTGTGCTGTTTTGTGTGCTGTTTTGTGTGCTGTTTTGTGTGCTGTTTTGTGTGCTGTTTTGTGTGCTGTTTTGTGTGCTGTTTTGTGTGCTGTTTTGTGTGCTGTTTTGTGTGCTGTTTTGTGTGCTGTTTTGTGTGCTGTTTTGTGTGCTGTTTTGTGTGCTGTTTTGTGTGCTGTTTTGTGTGCTGTTTTGTGTGCTGTTTTGTGTGCTGTTTTGTGTGCTGTGTGTGCTGTGTGTGCTGTTTTGTGTGCTGTTTTGTGTGCTGTTTTGTGTGCTGTTTTGTGTGCTGTTTTGTGTGCTGTTTTGTGTGCTGTTGTGTCTGTGTGCTGTGTGCTGTGTGCTGTGTGCTGTGTGCTGTGTGCTGTGTGCTGTGTGCTGTGTGCTGTGTGCTGTGTGCTGTGACTGCACATTAGCATATATGCATATATGCAAATATTTCAGTACGTTTTCCACTGATGTAGTGTGTTCATATGCTTGCCTATGTTTGCACACAAATACTTTTAAAGGAAGTCAAATATGGTTGGCTAATTTATCTGCCTGTTTCATGGTCCACCTGTCAGGCATAAACAGTTTACATAACTTAACCCCAAAATGTTTTTGTAGTTTATGTCACACCAAACACCATTTACAAACACTCCTGGAATCCTTCATTTGTGTGTATATAATGACATCCAGAGTCTCTGTATAGTATAATACAACGCTAATGCTTACCTGGAGAGCTTCCAGCAAACTCACATAGCCACAGCCGTTGCTCAGCTGAATACATCGCTCATTAGCCTGAAACAATGTTTGCCTCTTGTTACAAAAACTACAGCTATCACAAAAATAACGCTACAAGTAAAATAACCAAGAATTATAATATCAAGAGTCTCGTGAACCGAGACCCAGCAGCAAACAAAACCAAAGGACACGCACAGGTAGTCTCTAATTGGTTTACACTTTCCTAACATCAGTTGCTGGTTGAGACCATAGAAATTGTTTGTAATTCTCAATATTTTCCTGTTTGTGTGAAGCAAACAAAATGTAGATAGGTTAAGGCCGGCATACTAGCTATGACTGCATTGGTTGCTTGTAAACTACTTAAGTCTTAACGATAGTAATTATAAATGTATGCTTGCAAACGTTAATGATAACTATTGCGAAATCTAGAAATTTATATACTATACATATCAGCATCACATAATTAGAGTGACTTATGTCATGTGACATACGGCTGATACAACTTATTATGTGAGTGGCCTCTTAGAAGGAAATAATATCAACATCAACTGAGTTAACTTTGTGAAAGTAGTCACATGATGACTGTATAAATAACCACACAAAATTACCCTCTTCCTGGTAAGCATCAGTACTTAGCTCAGCTAAACACAACTTATCTGTCGTCCTGTCCAGGATGCACTGTGGCAGCCACGCACAGATTTATTTCCTGGTGTTACTTGAAAGGAAAGTTGTCAGTTTTATATCAGTTTGTTTTTAAAAAACATTGTGTCATACAGTATCATTTTTATCTATAATGTATCATAACACACACTACCCATCCAAATATATATATATATATATATATATATATATATATATATATATATATATATATATATATATTATATATATATATATATATATATATATATATATATATTATATATATATATATATATATATATATATATATATATATATATATATATGAGAAAACTAAATATAATAAATACATACATAAATACATATATATATATATATATATATATATATATATATATATATATATATATATATAAAATACACATATATATGTATATCTATATTATGTAAGGTTTTCTTCCTAGTCAGCTTGTATCTTGGCCAGCAAACTGTCTGGGTTAAATCTATTACCTTGACGGATAGGTAGATTCCTTTTTTAAATATGCCATATATAGTCACAATTCTCCCCTTTATGGGTAATTCAATTGTTCGAAACATAAAACATAATGAGTGCATGAAATGTAAATTAATAATCGCTGGAACATCACACGCCCCGTAAATACCACGGGAACTACCCAGCAATTGAATCATGGACTATATTACCTGGCATATAAAGTACACAATGACATGCCAATAATGTAGCAATAAAACATATTCCTTTTAAATTTTACACTACCAAAACATGATCTGCAATCCCTACACAATATTTGTCATTTCAAACATACATTGAATAGTGCAGATTTAGACTCAACAACAACCATCGCTAGCGATAAATGACAATGAGTAAGCACTCTGTAGATTACTTCCATAGATCACCTGCAGACTGTGCCATTGTCACCACAGACTGTCCCATTGTCACCACAGACTGTCCCATTGTCACCACAGACTGTCCCTTTGTCACCACAGACTGTCCCATTGTCACCACAGACTGTCCCATTGTCACCACAGACTGTCCCATTGTCACCACAGACTGTCCCATTGTCACCACAGACTGTCCCATTGTCACCACAGACTGTCCCATTGTCACCACAGACTGTCCCATTGTCACCACAGACTGTGCCATTGTCACCACAGACTGTCCCATTGTCACCACAGACTGTCCCTTTGTCACCACAGACTGTCCCATTGTCACCACAGACTGTCCCATTGTCACCACAGACTGTCCCATTGTCACCACAGACTGTCCCATTGTCACCACAGACTGTGCCATTGTCACCACAGACTGTGCCATTGTCACCACAGACTGTGCCATTGTCACCACAGACTGTCCCATTGTCACCACAGACTGTCCCATTGTCACCACAGACTGTCCCATTGTCACCACAGACTGTCCCATTGTCACCACAGACTGTCCCATTGTCACCACAGACTGTCCCATTGTCACCACAGACTGTCCCATTGTCACCACAGACTGTCCCATTGTCACCACAGACTGTCCCATTGTCACAACTACACCATCAGTAAATAATTACAAGATACCCCCTACAAAGTGCCAATGGAAAATTCTGTCGGTAAAATTTTCCACTGGAGTACATTATATTATGTCCAAAACAAGCCACAACATATCACCAGGTAATACACTCCATTGGGATTCATTCTAATTATTGTCGTGTACCTCACAGGTAATTGTGCAGTCACCTGGAACATAGGTGACCCAGAACATGGAAGCTTTCATGTGTAGTGCTTCCGTTTGTGAAGTAAGCACGCATTGTCTGGCTTCAGTTACAGTACGACAGTAGTTGCTCCAACAGGCACAACGTAGATGCACAGTTTAAAACATCCTATATGATGACCATGACATTGACAAGCAACCGAAGTTTGCAGGTAGGGGTTACTGGTCAGTCGGCAGTCGGGTAGGAAGAAAGCAGGTAAGTGTTAACAACTATTAGTATTTGGCACACACTGGCAGATAGAATGCAGGTAGGTGTTACAATTCATACTTGGCAACCTCAGATAGATGTAACTTGGTGGTAGTATTCATGATTCATATTCGCCTAACTCAGTGAGTGTGTGCAACTCAGGTAGATAGAATGCAGGTAGGTGGTACTATTCATATTTAACACATTCAAGTATAAAGAATGCGGGTAATTGTTACTAATCGTTCTTGGCAAGCTCACGTTGAAAGAAGTCACATTCATATCTGGCCAACAGATAGTATGCGGGTAGATGTTACTAATCATACATAGCAAACTCAGGTAGATAGATTGCAGGTAGGTGGTACTATTCATATTTAACACATTCAAGTATAAAGAATGCGGGTAATTGTTACTAATCGTTCTTGGCAAGCTCACGTTGAAAGAAGTCACATTCATATCTGGCCAACAGATAGTATGCGGGTAGATGTTACTAATCATACATAGCAAACTCAGGTAGATAGATTGCAGGTAGGTGGTACTATTCATATTTAACACATTCAAGTATAAAGAATGTGGGTAATTGTTACTAATCGTTCTTGGCAAGCTCAGGTTGAAAGAAATCACATTCATATTTGGCCAACAGATAGTATGCGGGTAGATGTTACTAATCATACATGGCAAACTCAGGTAGATAGATTGCAGGTAGGAATTACTTTACAATCCAATCAACAAACTCCAGGATAAAATAAGGTTACTAGTAGTAATTAAGTGTGGTGTTAGAAATCGCAGAGCCTGTTAATAAGTGTGAAAATGCAGTGATTTAGAGGCTGTCCAAATGGAAATACAAAAACTCCAACTTCCACTTTCATGAGCTATTTTTGATAACACAACGTGGAGTCCAAACCAGTGAGCAACAAGAAGACATGTCAAAACAGCAACAAAAGAAAACATGATTTTTCAAAACTGTAATATGTTAGTGTTTGTTTTGTCAGTGTAACATTCATTTGCACTCGCAATGATACAAAACACAGCTGCTGTTTCGCCAGGACATGTCTGGGTCACCTGTCACCTGTCACACCTCTGGGCTGCTTACGATTGTGCTCATACTTTGACAAATTGCCACATACAACACCTGCACTCGTGCCGTGCGTTTGATACGGTCCCCTAAGAACAAACGCCAAGACTTCTGTAAGCTGTCAAACTGGCCAAGTGGGATGTGTTTTTATTGCTAGTCACATTCCCCACTTTCTCTGATGCCTGCTTGAGATGAGTGTATGACTACAACGGTCCCAAACTACCTCTATTCTTAATGATGTCTTCATATTTAGATATCAGACAGTAGGAGAAATACATGATAATGTCAGTGAAAAACCAGCGTAGATTAGATGTCAAAAGTATTCATTCAAACAGAACTGATAACAGTATCAGAAGGGTGGGTACATAATTGAACAGGTGTTGATAAGTAAATCGATAAGCAAAAGGCTTCCTTATCCCCCTGTCATCTGGAGTATTTGTTTCTGGATGACATTACTGCTAACAACAGCTTTAAACATGCCTGCATATTGATCCGTCCATACGTCCGTCCGCCCGCCCGCCCGCCCGCCCGCCCGCCCGCCCGCCCGTTTTTCCCCGTCTGCCTGGCTGTCTGTTGCATTGTGTTGAAGCCATAAATTTGCACTATCTAATCAGTTAGTCACTGTGTAATGAGTGCACAGGAAACACGATGAGTAATGATTGTGCACAATAACTGGTGACAGTGGAATGTGTGGGGCTATCAGAAACTGCCACGTGAAAGGAACTGCACAGCACAGACATCGACAGTCATGGACATTGTACATGTGTCTGTGTGTGTGTGTGTGTGTGTGTGTGTGTGTGTGTGATGTGTGTGCTGTGTGTCGTGTGTGCTGTGTGTGTGCATGTGCGTGTGGGCATGTGTGTGTGTGCATGCACGTGCGTATGCTTGTGTGTGTGTGTGTGTCTGTGTCTGTGTTTGTGTGTTGTTCGTGTGTGTTCGTGTGTGTTCGTGTGTGTTCGTGTGTCGTGGTGTGTGTGTGTTCGTGGTGCTTTTTCGTGTGTGTTCGTGTGTGTGTGTGTCTGTGTGTCGTGTGTGTTCGTGTGTGTTGTGTGTGTGTTCGTGTGTGTTCGTGTGTTCGTGTGTGTTCGTGTGTGTTCGTGTGTGTTCGTGTGTGTTCGTGTGTGTTCGTGTGTGTTCGTGTGTGTTCGTGTGTGTTCGTGTGTGTTCGTGTGTGTTCGTGTGTGTTCGTGTGTTCGGTGTGTTCGTGTGTGTTCGTGGTGTTCGTTGGTTCTTTTTCGTGTGTGTTCGTGTGTTGTGTGTCGTGTGTGTTCGTGTGGTCGTGTGTTCGTGTGTGTTCGTGTGTGTTCGTGTGTGTTCGTGTGTGTTCGTGTGTGTTCGTGTGTGTGTTCGTGTTGTGTGTGTGTGTGTGTGTGTTGTCGTGTGTGTGTGTGTGTGTGTGTGTGTGTGTGTGCTGTGTGTGTTGTGTGTGTGTGTGTGTGTGTGTGTTGTTGTGTGTGTGTGTGTGTGTGTGTGTGTGTGTGTGTGTGTGTGTGTGTGTGTGTGTGTGTGTGTGTGTGTGTGTGTGTGCCTGTGTGTGCCTGTGTGTGTTTGCATGTGTGCCTGTGTGCATGTGTGTGTCTGTGCACGTGTGCCTGCGTGTGTGTGTGTGTGTGTGTGCATGCGTGCGTGCGTGTGTGTGCACATGTTACATTAAGAGACAAGTTGTAAATCTTTCCACTGGACTATATGCATGCCAGAATTATTATCACACCAGGACACTAATAACACACCACCCTAGAGACACTCTAGGGACACTCTAGGGACAGTCCACTCCCTGCAGGGCGTGAACTGTGGCAGGACACAAGTACACACAGATACACATGCACTGACCCTATATCAGGATACGTCAAGTATCTGACAGTGTCTTGCTGATGTAAGTAATCTTAAGTACTGCCCTAGTTGACGGATGACCCACTTATGGGAAATGAGAAAAACCCAAATCTACTCATACACTATGACATAAAATATTACTCTTTATTTATTATTCACGCATAGAATACATTATATTCCATACTTATTATTACATCAGTATATATCCACCCACTTAAAAGACATCCAATGGTTGAACATGCACACTGAACCGGAGAAAATATATTATCTACAATAAGCCAGACAGAAAGAGATAACTTTTGCCATCACATTTCTGTTGTTGTGTAAATCTACTTATGCATTCACATGACTGCTATTCAACAATGACGGCTGGCGTCTACTGATCTGACAGCTGATACAAAGTGTTACTCTGCACTGTTCACCTCTGCTTTCATTTGAGCCGATGTCACATTTCAAGTCTGTCGGTATCTTGCTATAGTCATAAACACGTTTCTTCACTTGGCTAATAGCCAGAAACCTACGAGTTTGTTGCTACACTTCGGGACAGAAGAATGTCAAACAGGTACTGATGTCAAAAGATCAATCACTTGTGCACAGCACGACTTGACACCAATGCAATGAATAGATATTCATGTGTAGCGCACACCCTGAATGCTAGTGACTGTTTCATCTGAGAGTAGACCATGTGACACTCCGAGTGAAAGGTAAATGTTATTGCCGGACTAGCCCTTGACAAGAAGTGGAAAATGGCAATGTGCTATGGTATGTATTTTATATTTCAGTGGAATGCTACACAATTGTAGCAGTATATCATATTGAGTCACTAAGAATATCATCAAATGAGGCTATAGTGAGTGTTACGCAACTCTTTTGTAAGCAGCGCTTGGTAAAATTAGGTTGTGTTTTATTTAAACGAGGGAGCACGCAGCTGAGAAAAAGAATTAGGTCATCAACGTATGTCAGTAAGAAAAACTCTGTGTAAGTAGTTGGAACATTTCATGTGATGTCATCGGAAAGTTTTGCGCAGCTCGAACTTCGGCACAGTGTTGTTGACACAAATAGAAACATGCACCCAACATGTGGTTCTTGTCACTGACGATACATTCTTCTGCTGTGTCCAGTTGTTGAACTTTGGCTATCTTTGGATGGATTACTGTCTAAACAACATCTGTACACAAACTAGACTGTGGTTTGGAAGTGGAACAAGAAAGAGATTATCTCAGTGTATGTGGAAAGCAGTTGATGTCAGAACAATAAATAATGAAGACGACACTTGTACAACGAGGCAATATATATATATATATATATATATATATATATATATATATATATAAAAATATATATATATATATATATATATATAAATATATATATATATATATATAATATATATATATATATATATATATAAAAATTATATATATATTATATATATATATATATATATATATATATTTTAAAAATATATATATATATATTATAATATATATATATATTATAAATATATATATATATATTTTATATATATATATATATATATAAATATATATATATAATATATATTATAAATATAAATATATTTTAAATATATATATAATATATATATATATATATATATATATATATATATATATATTATCATTGACAGCTATGATTATTCATTAATGTTTATTGTTGATAATAACAAAACCTTTTTTAGGTTTAATTTGGTTGCTAAGGCTGTATGTGCAAAAAGGTGATTTAATTTTAAAGCTAAATTTAAAAAAAAGCACAGAAATGTTCATAAATGTCACAAACTGCCAACACTCTATAAACGATACTGTGGTTTCCTTCAGCATATCAGAGAGTGTAACACCATCCTATCTCTAGGGCTAACATTATTTTGTTATTATTATTTCATTTTCCATTGGTGATATGCCCTTGTCAATGACAGGGATGTTATGTCATCTTCTAAAATGAATAAAGCAAATATTAAATTACAAATTCAGTTCAAATTCCTGAAGACATAGAGGCTAATAAAGGTTAGTATTATTAGTTGAACCAAATTAATTAAGCACATTATCTCAAGAGAAATATCACAGGCCATTATTTCACTGTCACTGACACCTGCTGATTTTTTGGTAAAAGCCTACAATTGTTGTCAATGTTTGAGATGCTCCCTGATACACTAGACATGTTGATCACGCAAACCCGTATTCTGGACTAACAAGGTCAGGTTTCATCTGTGGGAGACATCAATATGGAACTATAGATTATCTGATAAGCATCTATTGTTCATCCCAATAAACCCATCTGATAAGCATCTATTGTTCATCCAATAAACCCATCTGATAAGCATCTATTGTTCATCCAATAAACCCATCTGATAAGCATCTATTGTTCATCCAATAAACCCATCTGATAAGCATCTATTGTTCACCCAGTAAACCCATCTGATAAGCATCTATTGTTCACCCAGTAAACCCATCTGATAAGCATCTATTGTTCATCCAATAAACCCATCTGATAAGCATCTATTGTTCATCCAATAAACCCATCTGATAAGCATCTATTGTTCACACAATAAACCCATCTGATAAGCATCTATTGTTCATCCAATAAACCCATCTGATAAACAACTATTGTTCACACAATAAACCCATCTGATAAACAACTATTGTTCACCCAGTAAACCCATCTGATAAGCATATATTGTTCATCCAATAAACCCATCTGATAAGCATCTATTGTTCACCCAATAAACCCACCTGATAAGCATCTATTGTTCATCCAATAAACCCATCTGATAAGCATCTATTGTTCATCCAATAAACCCATCTGATAAGCATCTATTGTTCATCCAATAAACCCATCTGATAAGCATCTATTGTTCACCCAATAAACCCATCTGATAAGCATCTATTGTTCACCCAATAAACCCATCTGATAAGCATCTATTGTTCATCCAATAAACCCATCTGATAACCAACTATTGTTCATCCAATAAACCCATCTGATAAGCATCTATTGTTCATCCAATAAACCCATCTGATAAGCATCTATTGTTCACCCAATAAACCCATCTGATAAGCATCTATTGTTCACCCAATAAACCCATCTGATAAGCATTTATTGTTCATCCAATAAACCCATCTGATAAGCATCTATTGTTCACCCAATAAACCCATCTGATAAGCATCTATTGTTCACCCAATAAACCCATCTGATAACCAACTATTGTTCATCCAATAAACCCATCTGATAAGTATCTATTGTTCATCCAATAAACCCATCTGATAACCAACTATTGTTCATCCAATAAGCCCATCTGATAAGTATTTATTGCTCATCCAATAAACCCATCTGATAAGCATATATTGTTCACACAATAAACCCATCTGATAAGCATCTATTGTTCACCCAATAAACCCATCTGATAAGCATCTATTGTTCATCCAATAAACACCAGTATCCTTTCAAACATCCATCAAAGGAATGCATGCTTTGTACACAGCATGACAACCATTTCTATATGCATATCATTTCTATTTGTCTTAATATAACCCATCATCACTAAATTTGTATACAAGTAATTTCACGTGCTACTAAACACCACACATCACCTTCACATATTGTTCATCCAATAAGACCATCTGATAAGCATATATTGTTCATCCAATAAACCCATCTGATAAGCATCTATTGTTCATCCAATAAGCCCATCTGATAAGCATCTATTGTTCACCCAATAAACACCAGTATCCTTTCAAACATCCATCAAAGGAATGCATGCTTTGTACACAGCATGATTACAACCGCATATCATTTCTATTTGTCTTAATATAACCCATCATCACTAAATTTGTATACAAGTAATTTCACGTGCTACTAAACACCACACATCACCTTCACATATACCTGTTTTAATGTTTAAAAAAATGTCCAGGATGTAACAAATTATTTGAAATTTTTATTATACACATGTTATACTGCATTTAATTTAAACAGGAAATAGGTTGACTGAATAATTTACTAAATATCTGTAGCTATGGCCCAAAAACAGCAAGTGTTGAACATTTAAATGAGTTCTTATGCTAACTTTCTGACATGCTTCATAATGATGGACACTTAAAATTAACGGTAGACGCTCTGACGACTTTTTATCAGTACTCTATTTACTGGCACTATACTTGCAGGTGTGTATTACTCACCTGTCCCCTGTGAACAGGTTAAACAACATTACACAACTCTGTCTAGTCAGCGTCTTTGTCTGGTCAGCGTCTGTATGTTTACACACTGTACAGATAGACACCAGACATGTAAATCTAATTTAATGTAAACATGTCAATTATGTAATGTCAATTTTACAGAACTTCTCTCCTATGGAGTGCAAAGTGGCAGATCGGCAAAATTGTAAACACTGTACACTGATCTGACAAAATATATCTTGGACATAGTGTATAGTTCTGTTTTGTTCTAGCTTCACGGTTCACATGAGTTGCTTTTCTTCAAATGTGCTCATTCGTGTCGTCAAATATTAAAACTACACATGAATTCACATACACTCACAACAGAATAGTTCAGAAAACTGGTTATGCCTAGTTTAGTAGTCCAACTGGTTTCTAGGTTTGGTTCTACAATTACCCACTGTTGAACACAATACTGACAATGGTCGCTCTAGATTTAAATGCTGCACACACTTTGTAAAGAATACAATACCTGTATTTTGAGCAAACAATCTAACAGTTTTTATGAAAAATGTCCATGTAAAGTCACTTCTGATAAGTCACCTGAAAATGTGACCGCTCACAAAGGGGTAGATTTAGCAAACAGCTTTAATTTACAGACAGCTTATTCTAGATGAAATAATAATAACACAGTTTGTTCCAAAGAAACCGCTGGAATTAGTGGATTGTTCTCCTCATGAACCGGTTATAAACTTACATAATCCTACATGTCAACATATCGGAGATATATGGAACAAGGCACGATCACTGTTAGCTTCATTGCTCTCTGAGCGACGAGAACACTTGAACTGTTCAAGTGTTCGTGTGGTAGTGATTGAGACGTAAGTACCCAGATCACACAGGCTACACATGACATTTGGGGCGGTTGGGCGGTTGTTTTTCCAACGTTTGTGCGACTTGTGCCAGAATAATGTGGGGAGTTGGCAACTACAGGTCGGTGTTTGAATACGTCACAGTGACAGTGACGGATGGGTGCACGTAAAAAGAACAACTTGGTGACACGGTTTTTATGAGATTGGTCCTCTTCCAATCTTGGTCTTTCTCATTGTACACATACAGGTGTTTGGTGGTGTTATTTCGGGTTCAAAAGAATGCAATAGTTTGTGTGTACATGCCTATGGACACTTTAGAAAGAAACAACACCAACCAGTAAGGAATGTAAGTGGGACTTGTGTCCGGCACAAATGCGGATAAACTTTGTTTGTGTTTGTTTCTTTTAATAATCAATAACAAGCTGTTTTTAACCAGGGCATTATAGTTAACTGACTCATTGAACATTTTTAAAATGTAAGTAAAATTTTAGCCCAAAATATGCAGAAGAGTTAGGAATGCAATGAATCAATTTTTCATATATGGCTCACTTCTGACATTGATGACAACTATCATTTCTCAATAAGCAGGGTATTTCCCTTAACTAACCTAATTTTTCATAATTTTCTTTTATTTATTTTAGCACTGGATGTGTTTGTACTGGAGGCATGACGTATTTACGTTGAAAACTGTGTAATTATTTTCAGATATGGTCGTCACCAGTCTGATGTGCGCCAAGATGCTGATGATAATATATTGTCATTTAGCACCGTAATGCCATTAATTGATCCTCACAAGCCTTGTACATCTGCAGAGGGCACACATTTAATCTAAAAATTTGTCTGGAGTTACGAATGAGTAAAGTTAAGAACTGTATGATTGTTTTCAAATATGGGTCTGATTGGTCCCATTGCATTTGTTTTTCCTTTTAGTTATCAAGTGTTCACCCAAATGGTTATATGTTTCAGGAACAATTTCCATCAATAACGGTCAAGACAGTGTCCACACTGCAGAGTGATGACCACCACTGACAACACATGGGTCCAGACCGTCCAGCACAGAGAGAGCCGCGAGAGAATGCTCTGCGTACGTCTCGATCAGATCGTCGACATAAACCCAAGATGGAGCGTCCTGACATCCTCTCATGTAACATCTGTCTCGAGCCCTATGACGACAAGACGCACCAGGCAAAGTTTCTGACGTGTCACCACTCCTTCTGCGAGCTGTGTCTGTGTCACCTGATGAGTGGACTGACGTTGATCGAGTGTCCGACGTGTCGCCGAACTACGACGCTCGATAACGCTGGTGTGGCTGGGCTGCAGACCAACTTCTACATCGACTTCATGAAGGAGGAGATCACTAAGTACGAATCGCCGCAGAATCTCGGCTGCATCAAACACACCAATCAACCGCTGTCGTTCTTCTGCCAGAAGTGCGAGACAGCGATCTGTCGTGACTGCACCGTGCTGGACCACAAGGAGGCTGCAGGCCACACCATCACCGATATCTCGGTGGCGGAGTCCGAACAGCGCAAAGCGCTAGACAAGGAGGTGAAGACGGCGCAATCGGCACTCACCGAAGCGCAATGTCACATGACCCAAATGGAGGCGGAGCTATGTAATTTGAAGCTTGTGCGGGATAAGGCGTTGAAGGACGTCGAGAAGGCGTTTGAGGGTTACGCAAAGATTCTCGAGAAGAGACGTGACCGGCTGACGCAGGACATCACAGACATGTGTAGTGAGAGACAGCGCAGCATCATAGAGATGCAAGAGAGGGTGGGTGGGTGCACAAAGGACTTGGAGACAACCATTGACCAGTGCATGAAGACTATGAAGCACAGCACCATTGTGAAGGTGGTGGGTGCGAAGGCCGGACTGACCAATGCCTTGGAGAAGACGGCGACCACCACCACCAAGCTTGACCTCGGGGCAAACCACCTCGTGTTCGACAGCAAGGCAGGAATGGACGACTACAAGGCCGCCGCAGAGAAACTCGGGGATGTTCTCTTCAATGCATTTCTCCCCTCACGCATCGAATTTGAACCGAAGGACGTCGTGGCATGTCTTCCCGCGACTGTCGAAATGAGAGTCTTCAGCTACAACGATGAACAACTTGATGGTCAATCGATTCACGTCATCATCTACGATCGGTATGACACCATCATCGAATCGTCACTCACCATCGACAGTGAGAAAAACATGAACGTCGTCTTCACGCCACAAGTCAGCGGAAAGCATCGCTTTGTGACAACGTTCCTTGGAGAGCCAATCAGAGGCACCGATACAGACATCACGGTGCCAAGCAATAACCCAGTGGCAGTGATTGGCCAACGTGGGGATGGACTGGGCAAGTTCCTGTGTCCACGAGCAATCGCCGTCGATGCTGACGGCAACATGTACGTTGCTGACACCGGGAACAGACTGATTCAGAAACTGGACAAGGACGGGAAGTTTCTGCACCAATTCAAGATCGACGGCGGAAATGACGAGTGTTCGACCTGTGACCTTGCCCTGTGTAAATCCCGCGGCAACATCATCTGTACGGAGACGGTCGTCGGACAGAACATGAACCCAACGATGGGAAACACTGTCGTGTCATACGGTCTCGATGGAACACTCAAGCATAAGTTCGTCAACAAGGTGATGAAATGTGCACTGTGTGTGGCGAGTAACAGTCACGGCGAGATCATCGTCTCAGACTACCTCGTACACAGTCTCTTCATGTATGACCACCACGGCAACTTCCTTCGTCGCATCGGCAAACCAGGCACCTTCAAACACCCGGCGTTCATCAGCATCGGCGAAGACGACGCCATCATCGTATCCGACACCAACAACAACACCATACAAGTGTTTGACCGCGAGGGGAAATTCAAGTATCGGTTTGGAAAACCTGGCCACGGCCGAGGGGAACTGAAACAGCCTTTTGGCTTGGCAACTGACGGAGACAACATCATTGTGGTGGACAGTGGCAATAGCCGGATCCAGATTTTCCGTTACGACGGAGCATTTGTGTCGATGGTGGAGAGTGCTGATGACCCAATGAATCAACCACGGGGAATAGCCGTCGGTCAAGACGGACACATATATGTCGCGGACAGGGATAACAACTGTATAAAGAAATACAGATATAAATGATGCGTGTGACACAGCATCACATCTCACAGACTAAGTTATCGCTTTAGACATCGGTGTATATTGCATGAAAAGGCTCACAATGTGTCAGTGGCAGTTTAGAATGTCTGCTTCGACACATACTACAGGCTGTGTAAAGAAAACAATTATTAATTACAAAATTCTATATACTGTTGAATGATCATAAAATGATACAAGAGCAAAACTATGGACTTGGGAACCATTTCACTGCCCTTGTTAAGAGTTCTTAAACCCGATTTTGCATTTTAAAATCAGTTGTGATCCTAAAGAGTGATATTGAATACTTGAAAACTGTCAATACCATGACACACCAGCGGTGTGTCATGGAAATAGTGTCCTCAGTAATACTGCAATGGGTGTTTCTGAATTTTTTATAACTGATTTAATTTAATGGATTTTGTTAAATAAAGAATTTTTAAGAGGTCTTTATCTTAGTGAAACAGTCCCTAGGACCTAAAATCTCAAAGTAATGATTTACTGGTAAATATATTATATTATATATATGAACACAACATGCCTTCTTAAGGAATGTTTATGATTGTATATATATATATATATATATATATTTTATATATATATATATATATATTATATATATATATATATATATATATAATATATATATATATATATATATATATGGGCTATGTGATATATATATATATATGAGACAGCCACTTGACAAATTTAACATTTGATATTTTGATCACCAGTATACCCTATAGTCTATATATAAGTTTTTAAACCCGATTTTCGCCTTTCGTCAATGAAGCATTGTCCTCAGTAATACTGCAAAAAAGTCTGCAATCAATGTTTTTTTTTAATAACTGATTTAATTTAACAACGGATTTTGTTAAATGATGAATGTTTGTCAAAAGTTCTTCATCTTAGTGAAAAGAACCACAGGACTTCTCAAAGTAATTATCTGCCGGTAAATAGATTAAATTACACATGAACATTATATACCTTCTGACAAGAACAGGGCATATGGTTGTATAAATACATACAGGACAGAGTCACTTGACAAATTTAACATTTGAAATTTGATATTTTAACCATCAGTATGCTGTAGAGTCTATATACTTCCACCTGCTGTTTCAGTCTGTCTGTATACTGTGCAGTCTATGTACGTCCAAATGTTCTTTCAGTCTGTCTGTATACTGTGCAGTCTATGTACGTCCAAATGTTCTTTCAGTCTGTCTGTATACTGTGCAGTCTATATACGTCCACATGTTGTTTCAGTCTGTCTGTATACTGTACAGTCTATGTACGTCCACATGTTGTTTCAGTCTGTCTGTATACTGTACAGTCTATGTACGTCCAAATGTTCTTTCAGTCTGTCTGTATACTGTGCAGTCTATATACGTCCACATGTTGTTTCAGTCTGTCTGTATACTGTGCAGTCTATATACGTCCACATGTTCTTTCAGTCTGTCTGTATACTGTGCAGTCTATGTACGTCCACATGTTCTTTCAGTCTGTCTGTATACTGTGCAGTCTATATACGTCCACATGTTGTTTCAGTCTGTCTGTATACTGTGCAGACTATATACGTCCACATGTTGTTTCAGTCTGTCTGTATACTGTACAGTCTATATACGTCCACATGTTGTTTCAGTCTGTCTGTATACTGTACAGTCTATATACGTCCACATGTTGTTTCAGTCTGTCTGTATACTGTGCAGTCTATATACGTCCACATGTTGTTTCAGTCTGTCTGTATACTGTGCAGTCTATATACGTCCACATGTTGTTTCAGTCTGTCTGTATACTGTGCAGTCTATATACGTCCAAATGTTCTTTCAGTCTGTCTGTATACTGTACAGTCTATATACGTCCACATGTTCTTTCAGTCTGTCTGTATACTGTACAGTCTATATACGTCCACATGTTCTTTCAGTCTGTCTGTATACTGTACAGTCTATATACTTCCACCTGTTGTTTCAGTCTGCCTGTATACTGTGCAGTCTATATACGTCCACAGGTTGTTTCAGTCTGTCTGTATACTGTGCAGTCTATATACGTCCACATGTTGTTTCAGTCTGTCTGTATACTGTAGTCTATATACTTCCACCTGTTGTTTCAGTCTGTCTGTATTCTGTGCAGTCTATATACGTCCACATGTTGTTTCAGTCTGTCTGTATACTGTATAGTCTATATACTTCCACCTGTTGTTTCAGTCTGTCTGTATACTGTAGTCTATATACTTCCACCTGTAGAGTCTATATACTTCCACCTGTTGTTTCAGTCTGACTGTATACTGTACAGTCTATATACGTCCACATGTTGTTTCAGTCTGTCTGTATACTGTATAGTCTATATACTTCCACCTGTTGTTTCAGTCTGTCTGTATACTGTAGAGTCTATATACTTCCACCTGTTGTTTCAGTCTGACTGTATACTGTACAGTCTATATACGTCCACATGTTGTTTCAGTCTGTCTGTATACTGTATAGTCTATATACTTCCACCTGTTGTTTCAGTCTGTCTGTATACTGTATAGTCTATATACTTCCACCTGTTGTTTCAGTCTATCTGTATACTGTAGTCTATATACTTCCACCTGTTGTTTCAGTCTGACTGTATACTGTACAGTCTATATACATCCACATGTTGTTTCAGTCTGTCTGTATACTGTACAGTCTATATACTTCCACCTGTTGTTTCAGTCTGTCTGTATACTGTATAGTCTATATAATTCCACCTGTTGTTTCAGTCTGTCTGTATACTGTAGAGTCTATATACTTCCACCTGTTGTTTCAGTCTGACTGTATACTGTACAGTCTATATACGTCCACATGTTGTTTCAGTCTGTCTGTATACTGTGCAGTCTATCTACGTCCACATGTTGTTTCAGTCTGTCTGTATACTGTACACTCTATATACGTCCACATGTTGTTTCAGTCTGTCTGTATACTGTACAGTCTATATACATCCACATGTTGTGTCAGTCTGTCTGTATACTGTACAGTCTATATACATCCACATGTTGTGTCAGTCTGTCTGTCTGTCTGTATACTGTATAGTCTATATACGTCCACATGTTGTTTCAGTCCGTCTGTATACTGTACAGTCTATATACGTCTACATGTTGTTTCAATCTGTCTGTATACTGTACAGTCTATATACGTCCACATGTTGTGTCAGTCTGTCTGTATTCTGCACAGTCTATATATGTCCACATGTTATTTCAGTCTGTCTGTATTCTGCATAAACTGATGCAGATGTATCCGCAACTTTGAAATTTAGTAACAAACTGAATTTGAAACCTTAGTTATTTAAATATGTCTAACAAACAACATACAATACCATGCATGGATAGTTGGATACCAACCAAAGGTAGTAGATGTTTATATTAGTTTGAGGATTTATTTTGTCCATATTTCTCCATTACAAAAAATCAAAACACATCACAATCTTGAGGTTCCGTTTCACTTGAAACACAAACACACCTTCCACATTCAGCCATTCAGTGATTACTACACACAACCTATCTGTGTTCACATAACCTCATCTCTGTCTATGTATAAGTTTTTACAACTGAACAAACTCCAGCACAGTTAAGTGAATGAAACGGCACAGATGTCCAAAAGGTTGCAAGACGGTTACAATGCTGAGTTGCTCTCACAGAGTGTGACAATCTATCAACTACACTACAGCACCCCATTAGGTGAAGGGCTGGACTGACAGACGTACCTGTTTAGCTGCAGCGAAGAGTCTAGCAACAGAGTCAGCCAACAGTCTCGTGCACTCAAAAACTTCCTCATGGTCCTGCATACAACAACAGTATATCAATGTTGTATAACCTGTCTAATAAGGCCACCCACCAGACTGGCCAAAGTGACCTTAATAGAAAGGTACGCTGAGGTAGTCATATTTGCAGGACTAGTTTCCTGTATTTTACTGTTATGGAAATAACTGTCCAAGGGTGACCCCAATTGGAAGGTGGCTAACTTTGGGTCATCGTAAATGCATCTCCTCCCAATAGCCGATGTCCACTCACCTCTCTCTTTGTCCACCCACCTCCTGGAACTGGGGAGATATTTCCAAATAAACACGAAGGAAGTTATTTACTTACATGTTTAGATGTATGGGTTTCCAGGAGAGTATTTCCCCTCCAACCAAATGGTGATTAATTAATCTACATTATTTAGAATTTTGTTGGTGTGTTTTGTAAGATCTCCAGTTCTAAAGGGCTTTTCTCCTACGGCAGTGGTGGTCAGTTGTCCAGACAGAGCCACCACACACAAGTGGCTTGTTGTGCCATGTATGAGTGTTACTGTTAGAAATTACTTACTGCTTTGATTTTTTATTATTATATTTTCATTATTTAAATGCATCTATATTTATTCTTCTACTGAATTTGTAATCACCCATGAATGTACTACTCCCAGATTTTATGGTGGCTAAATAAAGTATGTTATTATTATTTGTGCATGAATGAAGAGATTCACTAGTTTGGATGGTTTAATCGATCTTTTAATCGGTTTTTCAGTCACATTTTTCTGTGAGGTTTCTACTGCTTTCTGCAGTGTTGCTACGATGGCCAAACACTACGTGGTGTTATGACAGTCCTCTTGCACAGACATAGTCACTCCTGTTTGTGTCCTCTGTGGTCAATACTACGTGGTGATATGACAGTCCTCTTGCACAGACATAGTCACTCCTGTTTGTGTCCTCTGTGGTCAATACTATGTGGTGATATGACAGTCCCCTTGCACAGACATAGTCACTCCTGTTTGTGTCCTCTGTGGTCAATACTACGTGGTGATATGACAGTCCTCTTGCACAGACATAGTCACTCCTGTTTGTGTCCTCTGTGGCAAATACTACGTGGTGATATGACAGTCCTCTTGCACAGACATAGTCACTCCTGTTTGTGTCCTCTGTGGCCAAACACTACATGGTGTTATGACAGTCCTCTTGCACAGACATAGTCACTCCTGTTTGTGTCCTCTGTGGCCAATACTACGTGGTGATATGACAGTCCTCTTGCACAGACATAGTCACTCCTGTTTGTGTCCTCTGTGGTCAATACTACGTGGTGATATGACAGTCCTCTTGCACAGACATAGTCACTCCTGTTTGTGTCCTCTGTGGCAATACTACGTGGTGATATGACAGTCCTCTTGCACAGACATAGTCACTCCTGTCTGTGTCCTCTGTGGCCAATACTACGTGGTGATATGACAGTCCTCTTGCACAGACATAGTCACTCCTGTTTGTGTCCTCTGTGGCCAATACTAGTGTGATATGACAGTCCTCTTGCACAGACATAGTCACTCCTGTTTGTGTCCTCTGTGGCCAATACTACGTGGTGATATGACAGTCCTCTTGCACAGACATAGTCACTCCTGTTTGTGTCCTCTGTGGCAAATACTACGTGGTGATATGACAGTCCTCTTGCACAGACATAGTCACTCCTGTTTGTGTCCTCTGTGGCCAATACTACGTGGTGTTATGACAGTCCTCTTGCACAGACATAGTCACTCCTGTCTGTGTCCTCTGTCGCCAATACTACGTGGTGTTATGACAGTCCTCTTGCACAGACATAGTCACTCCTGTCTGTGTCCTCTGTGGCCAATACTACGTGGTGATATGACAGTCCTCTTGCACAGACATAGTCACTCCTGTCTGTGTCCTCTGTCGCCAATACTACGTGGTGTTATGACAGTCCTCTTGCACAGACATAGTCACTCCTGTCTGTGTCCTCTGTGGTCAATACTACGTGGTGATATGACAGTCCTCTTGCACAGACATAGTCACTCCTGTCTGTGTCCTCTGTGGCCAATACTACGTGGTGATATGACAGTCCTCTTGCACAGACATAGTCACTCCTGTCTGTGTCCTCTGTGGCCAATACTACGTGGTGATATGACAGTCCTCTTGCACAGACATAGTCACTCCTGTCTGTGTCCTCTGTGGCCAATACTACGTGGTGATATGACAGTCCTCTTGCACAGACATAGTCACTCCTGTCTGTGTCCTCTGTGGCCAATACTACGTGGTGATATGACAGTCCTCTTGCACAGACATAGTCACTCCTTGTCTTGTGTCCTCTGTGGCCAATACTACGTGGTGATATGACAGTCCTCTTGCACAGACATAGTCACTCCTGTTTGTGTCCTCTGTGGCCAATACTACGTGGTGATATGACAGTCCTCTTGCACAGACATAGTCACTCCTGTTTGTGTCCTCTGTGGCCAATACTACGTGGTGATATGACAGTCCTCTTGCACAGACATAGTCACTCCTGTCTGTGTCCTCTGTGGCCAATACTAGTGGTGATATGACAGTCCTCTTGCACAGACATAGTCACTCCTGTCTGTGTCCTCTGTGGCCAATACTACGTGGTGATATGACAGTCCTCTTGCACAGACATAGTCACTCCTGTCTGTGTCCTCTGTGGCCAATACTACAGTGATATGACAGTCCTCTTGCACAGACATAGTCACTCCTGTTTGTGTCCTCTGTGGCCAATACTACGTGGTGTATGACAGTCCTCTTGCACAGACATAGTCACTCCTGTCTGTGTCCTCTGTGGCCAATACTACGTGGTGATATGACAGTCCTCTTGCACAGACATAGTCACTCCTGTTTGTGTCCTCTGTGGCAATACTACGTGGTGATATGACAGTCCCCTTGCACAGACATAGTCACTCCTGTTTGTGTCCTCTGTGGCCAATACTACGTGGTGATATGACAGTCCTCTTGCACAGACATAGTCACTCCTGTTTGTGTCCTCTGTGGCCAATACTACGTGGTGATATGACAGTCCCTTGCACAGACATAGTCACTCCTGTTTGTGTCCTCTGTGGCCAATACTACGTGGTGTTTATGACAGTCCTCTTGCACAGACATAGTCACTCCTGTTTGTGTCCTCTGTAGCCAATACTACATGGTGTTATGACAGTCCTCTTGCACAGACATAGTCACTCCTGTCTTGTGTCCTCTGTGGCCAATACTACTGTTGATTTTTATGACAGTCTCTTGCACAGACATAGTCACTCCTGTTTGTGTCCTCTGTGCTACAATACTAGGTGGTGAAAATATGACAGTCCTCTTGCACAGACATAGTCACTCCTGTTTGTGTCTTCTGTGGTCAATACTACGTCGGTGATATGACAGTCCTCTTGCACAGACATAGTCACTCCTGTCTGTGTCCTCTGTGGCCAATACTACGTGGTGATATGACAGTCCTCTTGCACAGACATAGTCACTCCTGTCTGTGTCCTCTGTGGCCAATACTACGTGGTGATATGACAGTCCTCTTGCACAGACATAGTCACTCCTGTTTGTGTCCTCTGTGGCCAATACTACGTGGTGATATGACAGTCCTCTTGCACAGACATAGTCACTCCTGTTTGTGTCCTCTGTGGTCCTGTCTGTGTCCTCTGTGGCCAATACTACGTGGTGATATGACAGTCCTCTTGCACAGACATAGTCACTCCTGTTTGTGTCCTCTGTGGCCAATACTACGTGGTGATATGACAGTCCTCTTGCACAGACATAGTCACTCCTGTTTGTGTCCTCTGTGGCCAATACTACGTGGTGATATGACAGTCCTCTTGCACAGACATAGTCACTCCTGTTTGTGTCCTCTGTGGCCAATACTACGTGGTGATATGACAGTCCTCTTGCACAGACATAGTCACTCCTGTCTGTGTCCTCTGTGGCCAATACTACGTGGTGATATGACAGTCCCCTTGCACAGACATAGTCACTCCTGTTTGTGTCCTCTGTGGCCAATACTACGTGGTGATATGACAGTCCTCTTGCACAGACATAGTCACTCCTGTCTGTGTCCTCTGTGGCCAATACTACGTGGTGATATGACAGTCCTCTTGCACAGACATAGTCACTCCTGTTTGTGTCCTCTGTGGCCAATACTACATGGTGATATGACAGTCCTCTTGCACAGACATAGTCACTCCTGTTTGTGTCCTCTGTGGCCAATACTACGTGGTGATATGACAGTCCTCTTGCACAGACATAGTCACTCCTGTTTGTGTCCTCTGTGGCCAATACTACGTGGTGATATGACAGTCCTCTTGCACAGACATAGTCACTCCTGTCTGTGTCCTCTGTGGCAATACTACGTGGTGATATGACAGTCCTCTTGCACAGACATAGTCACTCCTGTCTGTGTCCTCTGTGGCCAATACTACGTGGTGATATGACAGTCCTCTTGCACAGACATAGTCACTCCTGTTTGTGTCCTCTGTGGCCAATACTACGTGGTGATATGACAGTCCTCTTGCACAGACATAGTCACTCCTGTCTGTGTCCTCTGTGGCCAATACTACGTGGTGATATGACAGTCCTCTTGCACAGACATAGTCACTCCTGTCTGTGTCCTCTGTGGCCAATACTACGTGGTGATATGACAGTCCTCTTGCACAGACATAGTCACTCCTGTCTGTGTCCTCTGTGGCCAATACTACGTGGTGATATGACAGTCCTCTTGCACAGACATAGTCACTCCTGTTTGTGTCCTCTGTGGCCAATACTACGTGGTGATATGACAGTCCTCTTGCACAGACATAGTCACTCCTGTTTGTGTCCTCTGTGGCCAATACTACGTGGTGTTATGACCTCTTGCACAGACATAGTCACTCCTGTTTGTGTCCTCTGTGGCCAATACTACGTGGTGATATGACAGTCCTCTTGCACAGACATAGTCACTCCTGTTGTGTCCTCTGTGGCCAATACTACGTGGTGATATGACAGTCCTCTTGCACAGACATAGTCACTCCTGTCTGTGTCCTCTGTGGCCAATACTACGTGGTGATATGACAGTCCTCTTGCACAGACATAGTCACTCCTGTCTGTGTCCTCTGTGGCCAATACTACGTGGTGATATGACAGTCCTCTTGCACAGACATAGTCACTCCTGTTGTGTCCTCTGTGGCCAATACTACGTGGTGATATGACAGTCCTCTTGCACAGACATAGTCACTCCTGTCTGTGTCCTCTGTGGCAATACTACGTGGTGATATGACAGTCCTCTTGCACAGACATAGTCACTCCTGTCTGTGTCCTCTGTGGCCAATACTACGTGGTGATATGACAGTCCTCTTGCACAGACATAGTCACTCCTGTCTGTGTCCTCTGTGGCCAATACTACGTGGTGATATGACAGTCCTCTTGCACAGACATAGTCACTCCTGTTGTGTCCTCTGTGGCCAATACTACGTGGTGATATGACAGTCCTCTTGCACAGACATAGTCACTCCTGTCTGTGTCCTCTGTGGCCAATACTACGTGGTGATATGACAGTCCTCTTGCACAGACATAGTCACTCCTGTCTGTGTCCTCTGTGGCAATACTACGTGGTGATATGACAGTCCTCTTGCACAGACATAGTCACTCCTGTTTGTGTCCTCTGTGGCCAATACTACGTGGTGATATGACAGTCCTCTTGCACAGACATAGTCACTCCTGTTTGTGTCCTCTGTGGCCAATACTACGTGGTGATATGACAGTCCTCTTGCACAGACATAGTCACTCCTGTTTGTGTCCTCTGTGGCCAATACTACGTGGTGATATGACAGTCCTCTTGCACAGACATAGTCACTCCTGTTTGTGTCCTCTGTGGCCAATACTACGTGGTGATATGACAGTCCTCTTGCACAGACATAGTCACTCCTGTTTGTGTCCTCTGTGGCCAATACTACGTGGTGATATGACAGTCCTCTTGCACAGACATAGTCACTCCTGTTTGTGTCCTCTGTGGCCAATACTACGTGGTGATATGACAGTCCTCTTGCACAGACATAGTCACTCCTGTTTGTGTCCTCTGTGGCCAATACTACGTGGTGATATGACAGTCCTCTTGCACAGACATAGTCACTCCTGTTTGTGTCCTCTGTGGCCAATACTACGTGGTGATATGACAGTCCTCTTGCACAGACATAGTCACTCCTGTTTGTGTCCTCTGTGGCAATACTACGTGGTGATATGACAGTCCCTTGCACAGACATAGTCACTCCTGTTTGTGTCCTCTGTGGCCAATACTACGTGGTGATATGACAGTCCTCTTGCACAGACATAGTCACTCCTGTCTGTGTCCTCTGTGGCCAATACTACGTGGTGATATGACAGTCCTCTTGCACAGACATAGTCACTCCTGTCTGTGTCCTCTGTGGCCAATACTACGTGGTGATATGACAGTCCTCTTGCACAGACATAGTCACTCCTGTCTGTGTCCTCTGTGGCCAATACTACTGGTGATATGACAGTCCTCTTGCACAGACATAGTCACTCCTGTTGTGTCCTCTGTGGCAATACTACGTGGTGATATGACAGTCCTCTTGCACAGACATAGTCACTCCTGTTTGTGTCCTCTGTGGTCAATACTACTTGGTGATATGACAGTCCTCTTGCACAGACTAGTCACTCCTGTCTGTGTCCTCTGTGGCCAATACTACGTGGTGATATGACAGTCCCTTGCACAGACATAGTCACTCCTGTTTGTGTCCTCTGTGGCAATACTACGTGGTGATATGACAGTCCTCTTGCACAGACATAGTCACTCCTGTTGTGTCCTCTGTGGCCAATACTACGTGGTGATATGACAGTCCTCTTGCACAGACATAGTCACTCCTGTTTGTGTCCTCTGTGGCCAATACTACGTGGTGATATGACAGTCCTCTTGCACAGACATAGTCACTCCTGTTGTGTCCTCTGGGGCCAATACTACGTGGTGATATGACAGTCCTCTTGCACAGACATAGTCACTCCTGTTTGTGTCCTCTGTGGCCAATACTACGTGGTGATATGACAGTCCTCTTGCACAGACATAGTCACTGCTGTTGTGTCCTCTGTGGCCAATACTACGTGGTGTATGACAGTCCTCTTGCACAGACATAGTCACTCCTGTTGTGTCCTCTGTGGCCAATACTACGTGGTGATATGACAGTCCTCTTGCACAGACATAGTCACTCCTGTCTGTGTCCTCTGTGGCAATACTATGGTGATATGACAGTCCTCTTGCACAGACATAGTCACTCCTGTTGTGTCCTCTGTGGCCAATACTACGTGGTGTATGACAGTCCTCTTGCACAGACATAGTCACTCCTGTTGTGTCCTCTGTGGTCAATACTACGTGGTGTATGACAGTCCTCTTGCACAGACATAGTCACTCCTGTGGTCCTCTGTGGCCAATACTACGTGGTGATATGACAGTCCTCTTGCACAGACATAGTCACTCCTGTCTGTGTCCTCTGTGGTCAATACTACGTGGTGATATGACAGTCCTCTTGCACAGACATAGTCACTCCTGTCTGTGTCCTCTGTGGCAATACTACGTGGTGATATGACAGTCCTCTTGCACAGACATAGTCACTCCTTTTTGTGTCCTCTGTGGCAATACTACGTGGTGATATGACAGTCCTCTTGCACAGACATAGTCACTCCTGTTTGTGTCCTCTGTGGAAAATACTACGTGGTTTTATGACAGTCCTCTTGCACAGACATAGTCACTCCTTTTTGTGTCCTCTGTGGCCAATACTACGTGGTGTATGACAGTCCTCTTGCACAGACATAGTCACTCCTGTTTGTGTCCTCTGTGGCCAATACTACGTGGTTTTATGACAGTCCTCTTGCACAGACATAGTCACTCCTGTTTGTGTCCTCTGTGGCCAATACTAGTGGTGTATGACAGTCCTCTTGCACAGACATAGTCACTCCTGTCTGTGTCCTCTGTGGCCAATACTCCCGGGTGTATGCAGTCCTCTTGCACAGACATAGTCACTCCTGTCTGTGTCCTCTGTGGCCAATACTACGTGGTGATATGACAGTCCCCTTGCACAGACATAGTCACTCCTGTCTGTGTCCTCTGTGGTCAATACTACGTGGTGATATGACAGTCCTCTTGCACAGACATAGTCACTCCTCTTTGTGTCTTCTGTGGCCAATACTACGTGGTGATATGACAGTCCTCTTGCACAGACATAGTCACTCCTGTTGTGTCCTCTGTGGCCAATACTACGTGGTGATATGACAGTCCTCTTGCACAGACATAGTCACTCCTGTCTGTGTCCTCTGTGGCCAATACTACGTGGTGATATGACAGTCCTCTTGCACAGACATAGTCACTCCTGTTTGTGTCCTTCTGTGGCCAATACTACGTGGTGATATGAGTCCTCTTGCACAGACATAGTCACTCCTGTCTGTGTCTTCTGTGGCCACTTTAGGAGACTGTCAATGATCTCTGAGAGTCAATACCAGCCATCATCTAGATTCATGCTGTCCTTGGTTTCTCGAAAGAATCGAGATGAAGATCGGTACCGACTTTCACACGTCTATGACGATCTACTGAAGATCCACCCAGGGGCCACGGGGGGCACACACCAGGGTGTCTACCCATCTGTGTAGGACTACTGTGTCGCCATCTAGTGGTACCCGTCTGAGGAAGACTGCCAATTCAACAATTGAAACATCATAGAAAAGGTGTGAAATGAGTAAAAATATACAAGTTTCTTGTGAGGTAAATAATTTACTAAATAAGTAAAAATACTTTGTAGTTTGTACAGACAACTGTGAGCTGAAGTGTATGCCAATGACTATTGTACACTGAACGGACACGTGAAAGGGAGCATGGGCACCGTACATATGCACCCTTGGCAGCCGTGACTCACCAGAGGGATGCTGTTGAGGGCGGCCGTCAGAGTCGACTCCTCGAAGCTGCCCAGTTTCTGTATGTACGGCTTGTAGGGAGTGTAGACGGTGGCCGCCAGAGACTGGACGGAGGGCAGTTGGAGATGACCTGATATAAAAATAGAAACCATGACAATTGTTTATAGTTGGATGCCTAAAAATAGGAACATTCCCAGCCGCCCAAAAAAACTGGTGTAAAACTGGGGTCCAAAAATAGCACTACTGTGTACTGTTTGTATTCCGACAAACTGTAATTGTTTTTAGCTAATTATATTGCTACAAAATAAATAAATAAGGACAAGTTCAGATAGAATAATAATAATAATAATAGTTAACGGTAGATGTTAAAAATGTCACAACTACGATCTCCAGCAGCAAATATAGTATGAAGTATTAAATTATGAAATACTTTACCTAATTAGAATCCACAAATGATGAGATTGATGTAGGCTTTAAAAAGTGAGAAATTAAGTAATTTTATCTGATATTGTCTATGAATTTATTAGCTTTCAATTGTATATAGGATATAATAAACTAAATATATATATATATATATATATATATATATTTATATATATTATATATATATATATATATATATATATAATATATTATATATATAAATAAATAAAATAAGCATTTATGCTCAAATCTCTAAATTTATACACAACCTTAATAGATACTTTTAGTGCATGGTCAGAACAGACTTTTGGG
>JAODUO010001634.1:0-25000 GCA_025642075.2 Ridgeia piscesae | reverse complement strand
AATATTTTAAATCTTCAAGTACAAAACGATTATGAACAGGTTTCTGTGCTTCCTTGTGCATCCTGTTTTTGACTTCACAACAAACCTTGACCAACTAGTGCAATGGTTTGAAAGCTAAATGATTACTAAATTACTTATTGTTCCACCATAGATGGTAATAATCAAACCCCATAGTGGTGCTTAATACATTTTGTGACTTTCCAAACTTCTGAGACTGCCTGTAATACAGTCTCCACCTGAGACTTTCTTCCTAACTACAATTGGATTACTTTGAATACTTACCAGACTGTGCTGTAGTCCAACCAACTTTTCTGCAATCTGGAAAAACAGAAAAATTGCATTATAAAAATTAATGTAAGTCTAAGATTGTACAGCTAACATGCAAAATGCACGTGGTTAGAGTTTAAACATCAAGCAATACATTATGTTATGAAACAATAGCGGCGTTGCTTAGGTATCATCTATACAAGTATTGACTTTACCAATGTGTATCATGCTTGGCACCACATACGATGAGAACACAAATGTTTCATGCTTGGCACCACACACGATGAAAACACAAATGTTTCATGCTTGGCACCACATAGGATGAGAACACAAATGTTTCATGCTTGGCACCACATAGGATGAGAACACAAATGTTTCATGCTTGGCACCACATAGGATGAGAACACAAATGTTTCATGCTTGGCACCACATAGGATGAGAACACAAATGTTTCATGCTTGGCACCACATAGGATGAGAACACAAATGTTTCATGCTTGGCACCACATACGATGAGAACACAAATGTTTCATGCTTGGCACCACATAGGATGAGAACACAAATGTTTCATGCTTGGCACCACACACGATGAAAACACAAATGTTTCATGCTTGGCACCACATAGGATGAGAACACAAATGTTTCATGCTTGGCACCACATAGGATGAGAACACAAATGTTTCATGCTTGGCACCACATAGGATGAGAACACAAATGTTTCATGCTTGGCACCACATAGGATGAGAACACAAATGTTTCATGCTTGGCACCACATAGGATGAGAACACAAATGTTTCATGCTTGGCACCACATACGATGAGAACACAAATGTTTCATGCTTGGCACCACATAGGATGAGAACACAAATGTTTCATGCTTGGCACCACATACGATGAGAACACAAATGTTTCATGCTTGGCACCACATAGGATGAGAACACAAATGTTTCATGCTTGGCACCACATAGGATGAGAACACAAATGTTTCATGCTTGGCACCACATAGGATGAGAACACAAATGTTTCATGCTTGGCACCACATAGGATGAGAACACAAATGTTTCATGCTTGGCACCACATAAGATGAGAACACAAATGTTTCATGCTTGGCACCACATAGGATGAGAACACAAATGTTTCATGCTTGGCACCACACACGATGAGAACACAAATGTTTCATGCTTGGCACCACATAGGATGAGAACACAAATGTTTCATGCTTGGCACCACACACGATGAAAACACAAATGTTTCATGCTTGGCACCACATACGATGAAAACACAAATGTTTCATGCTTGGCACCACATAGGATGAGAACACAAATGTTTCATGCTTGGCACCACATAGGATGAGAACACAAATGTTTCATGCTTGGCACCACATAGGATGAGAACACAAATGTTTCATGCTTGGCACCACATAGGATGAGAACACAAATGTTTCATGCTTGGCACCACACACGATGAGAACACAAATGTTTCATGCTTGGCACCACACACGATGAGAACACAAATGTTTCATGCTTGGCACCACACACGATGAGAACACAAATGTTTCATGCTTGGCACCACATACGATGAGAACACAAATGTTTCATGCTTGGCACCACATACGATGAGAACACAAATGTTTCATGCTTGGCACCACATACGATGAGAACACAAATGTTTCATGCTTGGCACCACATACGATGAGAACACAAATGTTTCATGCTTGGCACCACATACGATGAGAACACAAATGTTTCATGCTTGGCACCACATAAGATGAGAACACAAATGTTTCATGCTTGGCACCACATAGGATGAGAACACAAATGTTTCATGCTTGGCACCACATAGGATGAGAACACAAATGTTTCATGCTTGGCACCACATACGATGAGAACACAAATGTTTCATGCTTGGCACCACATAGGATGAGAACACAAATGTTTCATGCTTGGCACCACACACGATGAAAACACAAATGTTTCATGCTTGGCACCACACACGATGAAAACACAAATGTTTCATGCTTGGCACCACATAGGATGAGAACACAAATGTTTCATGCTTGGCACCACATAGGATGAGAACACAAATGTTTCATGCTTGGCACCACATAGGATGAGAACACAAATGTTTCATGCTTGGCACCACATAGGATGAGAACACAAATGTTTCATGCTTGGCACCACACACGATGAGAACACAAATGTTTCATGCTTGGCACCACACAGGATGAGAACACAAATGTTTCATGCTTGGCACCACACACGATGAGAACACAAATGTTTCATGCTTGGCACCACATACGATGAGAACACAAATGTTTCATGCTTGGCACCACACATGATGAGAACACAAATGTTTCATGCTTGGCACCACATACGATGAGAACACAAATGTTTCATGCTTGGCACCACATACGATGAGAACACAAATGTTTCATGCTTGGCACCACATACGATGAGAACACAAATGTTTCATGCTTGGCACCACATAAGATGAGAACACAAATGTTTCATGCTTGGCACCACATAGGATGAGAACACAAATGTTTCATGCTTGGCACCACATAGGATGAGAACACAAATGTTTCATGCTTGGCACCACATACGATGAGAACACAAATGTTTCATGCTTGGCACCACATAGGATGAGAACACAAATGTTTCATGCTTGGCACCACACACGATGAGAACACAAATGTTTCATGCTTGGCACCACATAGGATGAGAACACAAATGTTTCATGCTTGGCACCACATAAGATGAGAACACAAATGTTTCATGCTTGGCACCACATAGGATGAGAACACAAATGTTTCATGCTTGGCACCACATAGGATGAGAACACAAATGTTTCATGCTTGGCACCACATACGATGAGAACACAAATGTTTCATGCTTGGCACCACATAAGATGAGAACACAAATGTTTCATGCTTGGCACCACATAGGATGAGAACACAAATGTTTCATGCTTGGCACCACATACGATGAGAACACAAATGTTTCATGCTTGGCACCACATAGGATGAGAACACAAATGTTTCATGCTTGGCACCACACACGATGAAAACACAAATGTTTCATGCTTGGCACCACATACGATGAGAACACAAATGTTTCATGCTTGGCACCACATAGGATGAGAACACAAATGTTTCATGCTTGGCACCACATAGGATGAGAACACAAATGTTTCATGCTTGGCACCACACACGATGAAAACACAAATGTTTCATGCTTGGCACCACATACGATGAGAACACAAATGTTTCATGCTTGGCACCACATAGGATGAGAACACAAATGTTTCATGCTTGGCACCACACACGATGAGAACACAAATGTTTCATGCTTGGCACCACATAAGAACACAAATGTTTCATGCTTGGCACCACACACGATGAAAACACAAATGTTTCATGCTTGGCACCACATAAGATGAGAACACAAATGTTTCATGCTTGGCACCACATAGGATGAGAACACAAATGTTTCATGCTTGGCACCACATAGGATGAGAACACAAATGTTTCATGCTTGGCACCACATACGATGAGAACACAAATGTTTCATGCTTGGCACCACATAGGATGAGAACACAAATGTTTCATGCTTGGCACCACACACGATGAGAACACAAATGTTTCATGCTTGGCACCACATAGGATGAGAACACAAATGTTTCATGCTTGGCACCACACAGGATGAGAACACAAATGTTTCATGCTTGGCACCACATAGGATGAGAACACAAATGTTTCATGCTTGGCACCACATAAGATGAGAACACAAATGTTTCATGCTTGGCACCACATAGGATGAGAACACAAATGTTTCATGCTTGGCACCACATACGATGAGAACACAAATGTTTCATGCTTGGCACCACATAGGATGAGAACACAAATGTTTCATGCTTGGCACCACACACGATGAAAACACAAATGTTTCATGCTTGGCACCACATAGGATGAGAACACAAATGTTTCATGCTTGGCACCACATACGATGAGAACACAAATGTTTCATGCTTGGCACCACATACGATGAGAACACAAATGTTTCATGCTTGGCACCACATACGATGAGAACACAAATGTTTCATGCTTGGCACCACATAAGATGAGAACACAAATGTTTCATGCTTGGCACCACATAGGATGAGAACACAAATGTTTCATGCTTGGCACCACATAGGATGAGAACACAAATGTTTCATGCTTGGCACCACATACGATGAGAACACAAATGTTTCATGCTTGGCACCACATAGGATGAGAACACAAATGTTTCATGCTTGGCACCACACACGATGAGAACACAAATGTTTCATGCTTGGCACCACATAGGATGAGAACACAAATGTTTCATGCTTGGCACCACATAGGATGAGAACACAAATGTTTCATGCTTGGCACCACATAGGATGAGAACACAAATGTTTCATGCTTGGCACCACATACGATGAGAACACAAATGTTTCATGCTTGGCACCACATAGGATGAGAACACAAATGTTTCATGCTTGGCACCACATACGATGAGAACACAAATGTTTCATGCTTGGCACCACATAGGATGAGAACACAAATGTTTCATGCTTGGCACCACATACGATGAGAACACAAATGTTTCATGCTTGGCACCACATAGGATGAGAACACAAATGTTTCATGCTTGGCACCACATAAGATGAGAACACAAATGTTTCATGCTTGGCACCACATACGATGAGAACACAAATGTTTCATGCTTGGCACCACATACGATGAGAACACAAATGTTTCATGCTTGGCACCACATAGGATGAGAACACAAATGTTTCATGCTTGGCACCACATAGGATGAGAACACAAATGTTTCATGCTTGGCACCACATACGATGAGAACACAAATGTTTCATGCTTGGCACCACATAGGATGAGAACACAAATGTTTCATGCTTGGCACCACACACGATGAGAACACAAATGTTTCATGCTTGGCACCACACACGATGAGAACACAAATGTTTCATGCTTGGCACCACACAGGATGAGAACACAAATGTTTCATGCTTGGCACCACATAGGATGAGAACACAAATGTTTCATGCTTGGCACCACATAAGATGAGAACACAAATGTTTCATGCTTGGCACCACATAGGATGAGAACACAAATGTTTCATGCTTGGCACCACATACGATGAGAACACAAATGTTTCATGCTTGGCACCACATAGGATGAGAACACAAATGTTTCATGCTTGGCACCACACACGATGAAAACACAAATGTTTCATGCTTGGCACCACATAGGATGAGAACACAAATGTTTCATGCTTGGCACCACATAGGATGAGAACACAAATGTTTCATGCTTGGCACCACATACGATGAGAACACAAATGTTTCATGCTTGGCACCACATACGATGAGAACACAAATGTTTCATGCTTGGCACCACATAAGATGAGAACACAAATGTTTCATGCTTGGCACCACATAGGATGAGAACACAAATGTTTCATGCTTGGCACCACATAGGATGAGAACACAAATGTTTCATGCTTGGCACCACATACGATGAGAACACAAATGTTTCATGCTTGGCACCACATAGGATGAGAACACAAATGTTTCATGCTTGGCACCACACACGATGAGAACACAAATGTTTCATGCTTGGCACCACATAGGATGAGAACACAAATGTTTCATGCTTGGCACCACATAGGATGAGAACACAAATGTTTCATGCTTGGCACCACATAGGATGAGAACACAAATGTTTCATGCTTGGCACCACATACGATGAGAACACAAATGTTTCATGCTTGGCACCACATAGGATGAGAACACAAATGTTTCATGCTTGGCACCACATAAGATGAGAACACAAATGTTTCATGCTTGGCACCACATAGGATGAGAACACAAATGTTTCATGCTTGGCACCACACACGATGAAAACACAAATGTTTCATGCTTGGCACCACATAGGATGAGAACACAAATGTTTCATGCTTGGCACCACATAAGATGAGAACACAAATGTTTCATGCTTGGCACCACATACGATGAGAACACAAATGTTTCATGCTTGGCACCACATACGATGAGAAAAACACAAATGTTTCATGCTTGGCACCACATAGGATGAGAACACAAATGTTTCATGCTTGGCACCACACACGATGAAAACACAAATGTTTCATGCTTGGCACCACATAGGATGAGAACACAAATGTTTCATGCTTGGCACCACATAGGATGAGAACACAAATGTTTCATGCTTGGCACTACACACACATGATGAGAACACAAATGTTTCATGCTTGGCACCACATAGGATGAGAACACAAATGTTTCATGCTTGGCACCACATAAGATGAGAACACAAATGTTTCATGCTTGGCACCACATACGATGAGAACACAAATGTTTCATGCTTGGCACCACATACGATGAGAACACAAATGTTTCATGCTTGGCACCACATAGGATGAGAACACAAATGTTTCATGCTTGGCACCACATACGATGAGAACACAAATGTTTCATGCTTGGCACCACATACGATGAGAACACAAATGTTTCATGCTTGGCACCACATACGATGAGAACACAAATGTTTCATGCTTGGCACCACATAGGATGAGAACACAAATGTTTCATGCTTGGCACCACATAGGATGAGAACACAAATGTTTCATGCTTGGCACCACATACGATGAGAACACAAATGTTTCATGCTTGGCACCACATAGGATGAGAACACAAATGTTTCATGCTTGGCACCACATACGATGAGAACACAAATGTTTCATGCTTGGCACCACATACGATGAGAACACAAATGTTTCATGCTTGGCACCACATAGGATGAGAACACAAATGTTTCATGCTTGGCACCACATAGGATGAGAACACAAATGTTTCATGCTTGGCACCACATAGGATGAGAACACAAATGTTTCATGCTTGGCACCACATAGGATGAGAACACAAATGTTTCATGCTTGGCACCACATACGATGAGAACACAAATGTTTCATGCTTGGCACCACACACGATGAGAACACAAATGTTTCATGCTTGGCACCACACACGATGAGAACACAAATGTTTCATGCTTGGCACCACATAGGATGAGAACACAAATGTTTCATGCTTGGCACCACATACGATGAGAACACAAATGTTTCATGCTTGGCACCACACAGGATGAGAACACAAATGTTTCATGCTTGGCACCACATACGATGAGAACACAAATGTTTCATGCTTGGCACCACATACGATGAGAACACAAATGTTTCATGCTTGGCACCACATAGGATGAGAACACAAATGTTTCATGCTTGGCACCACATAGGATGAGAACACAAATGTTTCATGCTTGGCACCACATAGGATGAGAACACAAATGTTTCATGCTTGGCACCACATAAGATGAGAACACAAATGTTTCATGCTTGGCACCACATAGGATGAGAACACAAATGTTTCATGCTTGGCACCACATACGATGAGAACACAAATGTTTCATGCTTGGCACCACATAGGATGAGAACACAAATGTTTCATGCTTGGCACCACACACGATGAAAACACAAATGTTTCATGCTTGGCACCACATAGGATGAGAACACAAATGTTTCATGCTTGGCACCACATAGGATGAGAACACAAATGTTTCATGCTTGGCACCACATACGATGAGAACACAAATGTTTCATGCTTGGCACCACATACGATGAGAACACAAATGTTTCATGCTTGGCACCACATAAGATGAGAACACAAATGTTTCATGCTTGGCACCACATAGGATGAGAACACAAATGTTTCATGCTTGGCACCACATAGGATGAGAACACAAATGTTTCATGCTTGGCACCACACACGATGAAAACACAAATGTTTCATGCTTGGCACCACATAGGATGAGAACACAAATGTTTCATGCTTGGCACCACACACGATGAGAACACAAATGTTTCATGCTTGGCACCACATAGGATGAGAACACAAATGTTTCATGCTTGGCACCACATAGGATGAGAACACAAATGTTTCATGCTTGGCACCACATAGGATGAGAACACAAATGTTTCATGCTTGGCACCACATAAGATGAGAACACAAATGTTTCATGCTTGGCACCACATAGGATGAGAACACAAATGTTTCATGCTTGGCACCACATACGATGAGAACACAAATGTTTCATGCTTGGCACCACATAGGATGAGAACACAAATGTTTCATGCTTGGCACCACACACGATGAAAACACAAATGTTTCATGCTTGGCACCACATAGGATGAGAACACAAATGTTTCATGCTTGGCACCACATAAGATGAGAACACAAATGTTTCATGCTTGGCACCACATACGATGAGAACACAAATGTTTCATGCTTGGCACCACATAGGATGAGAACACAAATGTTTCATGCTTGGCACCACATAAGATGAGAACACAAATGTTTCATGCTTGGCACCACACACGATGAAAACACAAATGTTTCATGCTTGGCACCACATAGGATGAGAACACAAATGTTTCATGCTTGGCACCACATAAGATGAGAACACAAATGTTTCATGCTTGGCACCACACACGATGAGAACACAAATGTTTCATGCTTGGCACCACATAGGATGAGAACACAAATGTTTCATGCTTGGCACCACATAAGATGAGAACACAAATGTTTCATGCTTGGCACCACATAGGATGAGAACACAAATGTTTCATGCTTGGCACCACATAGGATGAGAACACAAATGTTTCATGCTTGGCACCACATACGATGAGAACACAAATGTTTCATGCTTGGCACCACATACGATGAGAACACAAATGTTTCATGCTTGGCACCACACACGGTGATGAGAACACAAATGTTTCATGCTTGGCACCACATAGGATGAGAACACAAATGTTTCATGCTTGGCACCACATAGGATGAGAACACAAATGTTTCATGCTTGGCACCACATACGATGAGAACACAAATGTTTCATGCTTGGCACCACATAGGATGAGAACACAAATGTTTCATGCTTGGCACCACACACGATGAGAACACAAATGTTTCATGCTTGGCACCACATACGATGAGAACACAAATGTTTCATGCTTGGCACCACATAGGATGAGAACACAAATGTTTCATGCTTGGCACCACATAGGATGAGAACACAAATGTTTCATGCTTGGCACCACATAGGATGAGAACACAAATGTTTCATGCTTGGCACCACATAGGATGAGAACACAAATGTTTCATGCTTGGCACCACATACGATGAGAACACAAATGTTTCATGCTTGGCACCACACATGATGAGAACACAAATGTTTCATGCTTGGCACCACATACGATGAGAACACAAATGTTTCATGCTTGGCACCACATAGGATGAGAACACAAATGTTTCATGCTTGGCACCACATACGATGAGAACACAAATGTTTCATGCTTGGCACCACATAGGATGAGAACACAAATGTTTCATGCTTGGCACCACATATGATGAGAACACAAATGTTTCATGCTTGGCACCACATACGATGAGAACACAAATGTTTCATGCTTGGCACCACATACGATGAGAACACAAATGTTTCATGCTTGGCACCACATAGGATGAGAACACAAATGTTTCATGCTTGGCACCACATACGATGAGAACACAAATGTTTCATGCTTGGCACCACATACGATGAGAACACAAATGTTTCATGCTTGGCACCACATACGATGAGAACACAAATGTTTCATGCTTGGCACCACATACGATGAGAACACAAATGTTTCATGCTTGGCACCACACACGATGAGAACACAAATGTTTCATGCTTGGCACCACACACGATGAGAACACAAATGTTTCATGCTTGGCACCACACACGATGAGAACACAAATGTTTCATGCTTGGCACCACATACGATGAGAACACAAATGTTTCATGCTTGGCACCACATACGATGAGAACACAAATGTTTCATGCTTGGCACCACATAAGATGAGAACACAAATGTTTCATGCTTGGCACCACACACGATGAGAACACAAATGTTTCATGCTTGGCACCACATACGATGAGAACACAAATGTTTCATGCTTGGCACCACATAAGATGAGAACACAAATGTTTCATGCTTGGCACCACATAAGATGAGAACACAAATGTTTCATGCTTGGCACCACACACGATGAGAACACAAATGTTTCATGCTTGGCACCACATACGATGAGAACACAAATGTTTCATGCTTGGCACCACATAAGATGAGAACACAAATGTTTCATGCTTGGCACCACACACGATGAGAACACAAATGTTTCATGCTTGGCACCACATACGATGAGAACACAAATGTTTCATGCTTGGCACCACATAAGATGAGAACACAAATGTTTCATGCTTGGCACCACACACGATGAGAACACAAATGTTTCATGCTTGGCACCACACACGATGAGAACACAAATGTTTCATGCTTGGCACCACATACGATGAGAACACAAATGTTTCATGCTTGGCACCACATACGATGAGAACACAAATGTTTCATGCTTGGCACCACATACGATGAGAACACAAATGTTTCATGCTTGGCACCACATACGATGAGAACACAAATGTTTCATGCTTGGCACCACATACGATGAGAACACAAATGTTTCATGCTTGGCACCACACATGATGAGAACACAAATGTTTCATGCTTGGCACCACATAAGATGAGAACACACATGTTTCATGCTTGGCACCACATACGATGAGAACACAAATGTTTCATGCTTGGCACCACATACGATGAGAACACAAATGTTTCATGCTTGGCACCACATAGGATGAGAACACAAATGTTTCATGCTTGGCACCACATACGATGAGAACACAAATGTTTCATGCTTGGCACCACATAGGATGAGAACACAAATGTTTCATGCTTGGCACCACATACGATGAGAACACAAATGTTTCATGCTTGGCACCACATACGATGAGAACACAAATGTTTCATGCTTGGCACCACATACGATGAGAACACAAATGTTTCATGCTTGGCACCACACAGGATGAGAACACAAATGTTTCATGCTTGGCACCACACACGATGAGAACACAAATGTTTCATGCTTGGCACCACATAGGATGAGAACACAAATGTTTCATGCTTGGCACCACATACGATGAGAACACAAATGTTTCATGCTTGGCACCACATACGATGAGAACACAAATGTTTCATGCTTGGCACCACATACGATGAGAACACAAATGTTTCATGCTTGGCACCACATACGATGAGAACACAAATGTTTCATGCTTGGCACCACACATGATGAGAACACAAATGTTTCATGCTTGGCACCACATACGATGAGAACACAAATGTTTCATGCTTGGCACCACATACGATGAGAACACAAATGTTTCATGCTTGGCACCACATACGATGAGAACACAAATGTTTCATGCTTGGCACCACATAGGATGAGAACACAAATGTTTCATGCTTGGCACCACATACGATGAGAACACAAATGTTTCATGCTTGGCACCACATACGATGAGAACACAAATGTTTCATGCTTGGCACCACATACGATGAGAACACAAATGTTTCATGCTTGGCACCACATACGATGAGAACACAAATGTTTCATGCTTGGCACCACATACGATGAGAACACAAATGTTTCATGCTTGGCACCACACAGGATGAGAACACAAATGTTTCATGCTTGGCACCACACACGATGAGAACACAAATGTTTCATGCTTGGCACCACATAGGATGAGAACACAAATGTTTCATGCTTGGCACCACACACGATGAGAACACAAATGTTTCATGCTTGGCACCACATACGATGAGAACACAAATGTTTCATGCTTGGCACCACACACGATGAGAACACAAATGTTTCATGCTTGGCACCACATACGATGAGAACACAAATGTTTCATGCTTGGCACCACATACGATGAGAACACAAATGTTTCATGCTTGGCACCACATAGGATGAGAACACAAATGTGTCATGCTTGGCACCACATAGGATGAGAACACAAACCAATATTATCCTTAGTAACTGAGTAATGTTAACATTTTGTGGTTTCCAATTAAACACCTTACTCAACATACCCAACATTCATAACAATATTGTCTCTGTATTACTTATAATTACAAATGTTACAACTGCATGACAGAAGTTTCCTTGATGATGCCTCAAGTTGCCATCTTACCGCGTGAACATCCTGAGACTCAAACACGACATCTACATCCGCTGATAAAGTGGTCCAGTTGTCTGCCTCCTACAAAGGATGAAGGGGTCAAAAAAGTTTTATCAAACATTGCATGATACAATAAGATAGAGGTTTCCATTCATTTTGTGTGTGAGTAAAATCATGTTGACACCATGCAGAATTTATTTCTACAATAATAATTACAACACAAAATCTGCCAAACATGAAATTTAAAACTAAGTATCAATACCACTCAAATGTTATATGTAATAAACAATATATTATATTGCATTGTATTTACTAACCAAATACATTATAGTGTAGCACAATAAACAAGTTCAATGTTTGAAAATACCAATGATCACAAACATTCATTAATTTTGAGCATGGATAATCATACCCCAATGGAAGCAAAGCTTTTAATGCCAGTACACCAACATCATGGGTTCACATGTGATCTCATGTTTTCAAAAGCAATGTGTTACCATAGAAACAAACACACTTCTCCCCAAACACTCACATTCAAACAACAAATGTTTCTTTAAAATACTGTTGGGTAATCATGATGTTGTAACAGATATACAGTCAACCTCTGCACACATGTGACCTTAATAATACAGCCACCTCCCAATTACATTCACCCTGGCGTAGTCCCAAGTTACTTTAGCAACACAAAACACTTCAGTATAGGACATTATTCTTGCTATTAGGGGCACCTCACCATTCAGGTCAGTTTGACCTTAATACAGGTTTCAGTTTAGTTTAAGAATGTATTCATTCTGACAATGGTTTATATATGAAATAGGAATATCTACCAACGATGCTGACAGCATGAATATATTTCAATACAACGTTGAACAAATTCTCAAAAGGGTGATACACATAGATAATAAATTTGACTGTTTAGTCAGACTCTTAGTTCTTAGGTAGTTACCTCCAAACAACCCAAACTTGGGCTAATGCAGGAGTTGTCCTTCTCTAGAATTAGTGAGTCCACTACAGGTTACACATTTACCCCCTGTGTGGGATCTTTTACTTCCCCTGGCATAGACACCAGATAGAAGGGACCACCGGTTTTTAGTGTCTCTTCCGAAAGACACAGGCAAATGTGGGGTGAACAAAACTGCCTAAGTTTCGAAACGGCGGTAGGTGGGATTGAACCACCGTCACCTCGATTGACAGTCCGGCGCTCTACCGCGCGACCACCGCTCCCCAATGGTTTCTTTGTCCGCCTGCCAACTGGGGTTTGCGTTAGGCAGCTATCCAGATCACTCTTGTTCACCAGGCTGCTGCGACATCTAACTTATTACATAGCAATGATGTCACACACTGCTGGATAGTGAAATATTACTTTTAGCAGTATGTTATTGAAGACTTGAAGGTGACAGTAGTGTTGTCTCTAACCTGCAGTGCAGCAGAAGCATCGTTCATACGAGACTTGACCAAGTCCAGCTTCAGCAGAGTCTGCATAGACTGAGACGTGTCCTGTTCAACCTGTCAATCAACATGTGTCAATCAATCAATCAATCAATCAGAAGCTATCATTAATCATTAAAATGTGAAAGAATCAATCCATCAATCAACCACATCAATTCAAACATGAAGGAAAGTAAAATAAATGCATATACTGAGGGATATCTAAGATTAAATATCACAGAAATGTCCACAGTTATACAGTAATTGCATCTCAATAGTTTTTGCCAAGAAGTATTAGTTTTATCACGTAAACGTACATACTATTATTATCACTACAAAAACGTCCTTCCCTGATGGTGCCACTGGCACAGATGATGGAAGTGATCGGATTAAAAATGCCTCATTTAATAATCGCTTTTTAAAATATTTATCCAATTTGATTCATTTATCCAATTTAAATATAAACAATGCAAAAATATTACACCTGCATGCCATATATTTATTAATTCACTGCACAATCATAATTTCTCGAATAACGTCAAATGCCAAAGTGACATACATGGCAACAACTATGAAAGATAAAGTGAATATTGTTCACAACACGTTTGTTTTTAAAAACTCCTAGAATGCAATGTTAAACAGACAAAATGAGAAACATTTTCACTTGTTTACCTTCTCAATGTCGTTCTTGACAATCTGCATCTGTTCCCGTAGCAACGATGCTTCCTGCTTCACTGCGTCCAACTCTCGCATGACCCTGCGGCACCAACGTTAACTTACTTTAATACATTTATTTTCTTAGCATTCTTTCATATAACTATATATATATATATTATATAAATTATATACATGTGTGTGTGAATTATGTATGTAAATTACCTGAGGGTGTTTTTTATTAATCAGAGATTTACTTTATTTAATACATTTAGTATACTATACTATAACTATATATATATAATATATATATATATATATATATATATATATATATATATATATATATATATATATATATATATATATATGTATATATATATTGTGTTTGATTAAATGCCTGAGGGTGTATATTATTGATCCGACATATTTATAAGTACTTTTATTACTATTACTACATAGTATTATTATATTGATATATGGTATTAATAAAATTTCTAAATTTTGAATAACACCAGTTCTCTTAAATGACAGCCAGGTCGACCTACCATGTGACACTCTATCATTCTGTCTCTTTCCCTCTCTCCCAATCACTAACATACCTTGGTAAGTTGGTGACAGTTTGTTGACAGCACTCATCAATCACATGATTTACTTCCTGAAAACAATTATGAAATTATGGTTTTTGATATATCGTCAGTTGAACAAAATCAAACTAATTTGTGTCCTGCATTGCTAGAATAGGGACACAGAGATGACTATTAATTAGAGGTCAGTCCAAATAGATATAAGAACTGTAACTGAATTACTTGTTTCTTTGAGACAAAAACAACTGCCTGCAGGAAAGATTGATCTGACAGATATTATGCCAAATTTGTAATAAAAATTATACAATATACACATTTGAAAATGTTGCAAACATTGTAAAGAACAAAAATTTTGACGGAAGTCATACAGTTTACTTGCGACATCAGTTTCTTGTTCCATCAAATCGCATAATTTATCAAGTTAACAAACTACAAAATCACTCGAATGCCTGTCCACAGAGATCTATTATCAACATTCATTAACAATTTCACACACAGACAAGTGCTCATAATGTTGATTATATAGTTAATAAATATCTGAAGGGATCTGTCAGAACTGCTTTATAAATTGAAATGTTTCAGTAGCACATTGAGCTTTTATTACAATATGAACACTTTACCTGAATAAACATCTGTAACTTCATGACAAGCGTGGTGGCATATTGCTGGAACACCACACAGAATTGGTTAGGCAGAACATCAGTGACATTGTATCGTACAGTCTCCAGACAATGATAAGTAGTATGAAATTAAGAACAAAAGTGGAAAATGTGGATGGTTTTTTAAATTAGTTTCTATCATGAAACAATCCAGAATAGAATAATATGTCATCTGGTAGTAGTGTAAATTATATAAATGTTATACAAGTGTGTTTATTTTAATATTTTGTGACTTCTAGCTAGTTTTATTTTAGCCCTGGCAATGTTAAAACTGTTGTTGAAAATGTGAAATCCAAAGCAAACAGCGAAATTCACATTTATTTCAGATTGTAGCTCTTTTGTTCCTCCGGTAGGCAGCCAGGAGGCTGGCTTCAATACTTATTCTTGGTCAAAGCTATAAAACTACAGTTCTTTATTTGGTTGGTTATGTGAATGTAGTACATGTTGAATTACCTGACGCAGACAACAAAGACACAGGTGTATAAGTTTGTTTTTGTTGATACAATATAACACCAAGCTACAATGTTACTATATAAAGCCCAGTTACAATGTTACTGTATATTGTAAAGCTGCCATCAATATGAATAGCCACATGCAGCATTGGAACTGACTGTGTAACGTAAATAATAACTAAAATACTGAAGTAGTACATGAACCACCCTACTAGGATCTATACGTACAATTCCAGTATCATGCATATGAAACTAATGAAGATATGCTTGGACACACAGAACAACACAGAGATGACAAGAGACCCACATTCTGTTGTTTTTAAATATTACATATAACTGGTGACGTATCATACTTATTCATTACTCACATCTTTGTTTCCTTCCTTCTGTGCATTGAAGGCTCCATTCACCCATTCCTTCACATCAAAGTCATCATCCAAAAACTTTGAGTAGTCCTGAAAATTTAGTAAGTTGCAAAAAAGTTATTGAACATCATAACAACAGTCAACATCATAGGGACACGGCTTTGTTCATGACAGAGATGTGACAACTAGCAGTGACAGCTCTGTAAGAGTTAGCAGAGACCATATTATTTACCAACAAACTAATAATGATAGCATCTATACAAAAATAACAAAATAGCAGGTAAACTTACACTAATTACTAGATTCTAATCTAGTTTAAAGACGAATCTCGAGACTTGGCCAGAGGTTAGACCAGAAATGTCAAATCAAATGGCTAGCCAAAGCCAAGCCCAAGAAGTTTGCGGACGACACAAAAGTGTTTAGGAAAATTAAAAGTGATGCAGATAGACAGCATTTACAAGATGATCTTAATAAGTTGATAGAATGGTCTGAGAAGTGGCAAATGCTGTTTAATTTTGGAAAGTGTAAGTGCCTTCACACAGGACATGGGAATGAAGATGCACAATATACAATGGGTGGTACTGTACTAAATACTACCTTAAAGGAAAAGGACTTAGGGTTTACTATTAGTGCTGACATGAAGGTATCAGAGCAGTGTGGAATTGCAGCAGCGAAGGGAAACCAAATTCTTGGATTAATTAGGCGAAATATAGTGTACAAAGAAAAAGAACTAATAATACCGCTGTATAAAACAATAGTTAGGCCTCACTTAGAATATTGTATACAAGCATGGAGGCCATATCGCAAGAAGGATATTGATATGCTAGAAAGAGTACAAAGGAGAGCAACCAAAATGATACCAAAACTCAGGAATATTAGTTATGAAATGCGTCTAAAAGAATGTGGTTTAACAACACTAGAAACCAGAAGATTGAGAGAGATCAGATTGAGGTGTTTAAAGGACTAGAGGACATGGAGTTACATTAGCAAAGAAACAGTGTAGACTAGATATTAGAAAATTTCATTTTCACAAAGAACAGTAAACGAATGGAACAGATTATCAGCTGATTGTGTAGGTGCTAGTAGTGTTAATATATTTAAAAATAAAATCAACATATACCTAAGACGGGCGGGGTATACTTAGATAGATAGGTTGGACTCTCGATAAGCCAAATGGCTTCCTAGTCCACCTGCCATCTAGAGTTGAATCTCTAGGTGGCAATCTTGTTAAATCTTGTTAAAGACAAATTCAAGGCCACGCCCACACCACAGCGACATTAGCAGAGATATTGTCTACACAAACTAGCATGCACACTGTTTTTTTTTAACTTGTACCTGGACATTATTTACTAAGCAGTTCCAATCATCAATGCGCTCGCACACGACAACAACATCCACGAAATTAATGACGGGAGTGGATTAGCAAGACAGACAGAATATGTATGGGCGATAATACAGTATTTTACCGAATAATTGCGTAATTACCATTATTCTCTTGTAGTCCTAAAACGTAACCTTTGCAGAAATGTTTACAGTTATCCCTTATATGGGATCTGCATACATCCGAAATTGTACAACGGGACGAATGTCTTAATCAGAATGTATACAATATTGCCAACATGTCATTTCTTTGAGCTGTCACTAATCGGTACACCAACGCCTAGCTGTTTGTTCGTTCTAAACAATATAATATTATTCGCCGTGCGTACGACCTGATGTAAGATCACAATAAGGTGCTCATCCGTCATTCCTCGTGCGACCAAAAAGTACCCCTTAAAAGCAGCATTATGCAGGTTGTCTGAATTTTTGTGAGTACATATGTAGTGTGGATTGATTAGAAATGATGCTTTCGTGCAGCGTGGAATTTTTCACAGAACTTCTGTCTATGGAGGGTAAATATGCTGTGAAATTGTCAATAACAGAGCTCTTCAAGATTACTAGGAAATGAAGGAAACGTTATAATGGTCGCCTATGGAAAATGCAAATGTGGTCTGAGTCCACCTATGCGCTGTGGCGGTCCAGAACGTCGAGCGGTCCAGAACGTCGCAGGTTAGCGGTTCATGTCAAAAGGTTAGCGGTTCATGGCGAAGGTTAGCGCGACGTTACGGCCGCGGCTAGCTAGTCTGGAATGTATATCCGGTCCAGGATGCCGTTCCACCTCGTTTTGAGTGTTGTTTATGGACTTCTTACATGCGTGTCAAAAGGTTAATTAACGTCTACTGTGACCAGTGTAAACATGGTGATTGCCGAATTAACATGAGTGAACCATGCATATTATAGTTTATGTTAATCATTTATTGATCCGCTTGCTTTCTTGCAATTATTATTAATAAACATAACAAAACCTCACAATCATCATTACTTGTAATTTTTTTATAAACAGTGTTTTCTTAATGTCCTTGTCTCAGAGCGTTGTGCATGTTATGGCTTCGTCACAGCCATGGTTTTCAATGCAGTCATACGTGCAGCATTAAATAAAAATCACCGCGTCTTCGTGACATATAACTCTGGCAGTTTAAGATATATGTAACTGTCTACTAGCTGAATGTATTGGATGTAACGTGCCCGAATTGACATAGTTTGTAGGCAGGCCCTATATTTTTTAAACAAATTAAAATAAAGCTGTATTTTAGATACATACGGTTTAAATTGTGTATGTGATGTAGATAGCCCATAGAGGTAGTGTGTACAATAAATTCGTCAGAGGATGGGTGTGGATCACACTTTTATAATGGCATATATTTGCGTCTATTTTGCATGTATGGAACACACTTTTATAGTGGTCCTATTGGAATGTTTTGTAGAATTATATTTTTGTATTCAAAAAGGCTTTATATGGGCTTAACATTGCAGTATATAAATCCCATTGAGGTGCTTCAATATCAGTACAAAGGGTGAAAATCTAGACGTTACCATATCCAAATAGTTGGTTTTACCCAACACAACTCGGCAATGATTTAATAATATATTTTGGGAAACGAGTACATTCAACACTTACATAACTTTATTAACATGTCGACTGGTGTAAGTATGTGTCACATAACAGTTGAATAGTAGTGTTCAATGAATTGCAAACAATATCATTCACAACAATAGAAGCTCTTTGTATAAACCGTTGCATTTAATAATAATTAAATAAGATTACTTTCAAAGATTTATAAACTTATGCAACAACGCGGGCCGAAAACCAACAACATCGGCCTGCTCTATTTGGTTTGTCTCCGTTCCATCGCAGATGGCCTTTGCGTACTGAAATATAGATACACATTACTGTAAATATTTCCCCGTGTTAACAACACATTCATATGAATACCTCTTTATGGTCCCCTGGTAATGTCACTATTGTTAGTCACATCGTTTCTTTGGTTGTTCGGTTAAATATAGCAAAACTTCACACAAAAGTGAAATAATATAAATGATAAAAGATGTGTATTTTAAACTTTGAACAATTTTTTTTTCACAATTATCAAACGTACACCTCTTTAAAAAAAGCAAACTTATTACTTCAGAAACAACATCCATACTAACCAGAGATAACATAACAGTGTATTGAAAATAACGCAGCTTGTTGATGTAATGGCTGATTAAGGGCCACATGATAATATAATCTAACTACTCCTGCAAAAAACAAATCACTACGACAAAAACAAACATGGCTGCAAGGCTAGTAGGCAACAATCCATGTCTTCCCTTTTTACTATATCAATGAAAACGTGGGTGTGAAAAAGTTTTAAAGACACACATATACACAATAAGCAGTGTTATGGCATTTGTTAACCAAGCTTATGCTAGAAAGTAAAAGAAAATGGTTGTATAATAATAGTAAGATTTCTATAATGCCTATATCATCTGTGTGTGTGTGTGTGTGTGTGTGTGTGTGTGTGTGTGTGTGTGTGTGTGTGTGTGTGCGTGTGCGTGCGTGTGTGCGTGTCGTGCGTGCGGTGCGTGTGCGCTGTGTGCGGCTGTGTGTGCGGCTGTGTGTGCGGCTGTGTGTGCGGCTGTGTGTGCGGCTGTGTGTGCGGCTGTGTGTGCGGTGTGTGTGCGGCTGTGTGTGTGCGGCTGTGTGTGCGGCTGTGTGTGCGGTGTGTGTGCGTGTGTGTGTGGTGTGTGTGTGTGTGTGTGTGTGTGTGGTGTGTGTGTGTGTGTGTGTGTGTGTGTGTGTGCGTGTGTGTGTGTGTGTGTGCAGTACTTAGGTCTACCGGTTTACTTTGCCCAAAGACTCGGTTGTATTCGGGTTATTCCAAATTTGTGATTCGATAAAAACCCGGCCAACTATCAATATCTGTAATATTTCAACAAACATGACACGCCAAAACAATTATGTCAGTGTTGCATGTTACGGGACAAAATATAGTTTACTTTTCCAATAATGCTACATCCATTAAGATATAAACTAAATAAAACTTGAACATTAAATTATTACTCCCTCCCTCTCTCCCTCAGCCCTCCCTTTCTTCCTACCTCCTTCCTTCCTCCCTCCCTCCCTCTCTCCCTCTCACTCCCTCTTCCTCCGATCCTCCTTCCTCTGTCTCTGCGTCACACTATATCTATCCTGTTTTCCTTATTCTTTCCCACTCTTCTCTGCTCGTCTACACCCCTCTTCCTCCACGTTTTTGCCCGCCACTCGTTTGTTTGTACCCATTCTCTCTTTCTCATTAAGGCGCACATGGATTCGGTCATGGCTATTTGCACATATCTACACGAACGTCGAAGCTATTTATGCCATACAAAGCAATTGTGTAATACCTGCCATGCTTCATTGACATTATCACAGTTTAACACAGACAATGCAATCCGTCAATTGGTGTTGGACATTCTTGGCCTAGCTTGCGGCCTCCTAATGGTTTTGCGTCTACGCTAGAACGCAGGGGTTGACAACACGTAACTTCGTCAAATCGGTGACTTGCACGTGATTAACAAATGACTGAAGGGTGCAACGACCAATAGCATGGAATCGTTGCGGTCAAAATGTAGTTCTCCCCGTTAACAGTGCAAGGCCAACTTCATCTGTTTCTTGGTTTGTTCGATTGGGGTCGAGTGCAGCAGACGATGCACGTTTGACGCTCAATGTAGTGTGACAGTTGGTCTCAACTAAGCTGCACACAAGGTGCAGTTTAAGATGTCAGCAGACACTAGGATATCAACAGATGCCGAAACACAACGAGACGGGCACAGATTGGACGATGCAATTACTCGAAGGTATGAACGTTTATGGTTTGTGGTGGAAAGACAACTAATGGTCGTACGTTCCATTATTGTTATATAATCATATTCGTGATTCAATGCATGTTTCTGTTGTAATCCCCTCTACCATAATTTTACCTTTAACAGCATCACAAAATTACAATGTGTTCACAATTGCTTACCAAGGATTGAGACTATGTCTCCATGTTTTATTTTTTATATGTGGCTTCTAAAGTCAGTGCATTGTCTTCCTGTCCGATATCGTATTTTCTTTAAGATCTTTAAATTCATTGCTTACTCCGATGAGAAAGGTTGCCTAGCTTCGATCATTTCTAGTTTCTGTCCCTAAAGTCAATACTATTGTTGAGACAAGTGCTTTTGCCTGTTTAAGCTAATACGTATGTGGAAAACAAAATTATGATCACTATGCTGATCGGTGTTGATAATATCTTAAATTAAAATTGGCTTAGTCTACATCTGTTATATGTTTATTATTTTATGTTATGTAATCTTGTTTACCAGTTTGAGTTATATGGAATTATGCGAATTATGTATCAACATTTAAAGTAATTCCTTGTTACATTTTATGAAAGACAAAATGGCGACGATGTGTGCGCCATCTTGGTTTCACGTCGCCTGTTGTAAAACATTCCTATCCATAAATCTGCATGGATGAATAATTATAGGTTCACATGTTAACATGTTTAATGTATCATATTATATAATATAACATATAAACGATGTTTTTGTCTGTTTAAGCCAACACGCATGTGGAAAACAAAATTACGATCACTATGCTGATTGGTGTCGATAATATCTTTAATAGAATAACTAAAGTTGTCTTAGTCTACATCTGTTAATTATATGTTTATTATTTTATGTTATATATTCTTGTTTACAAATTTGAGTTATATGGAATTATACGAATTATGTATCAACATTTTAAAGTAATTCCTTGTTACATTTTATGAAGGACAAAATGGCGACGATGTGTGCGCCATCTTGGTTTCACGTCGCCTGGTGTAAAACATACCTATCCATAACTGTGCATGGATGAATAATTATAGTTTCACATGTGAACATGTTTAATGTACCATATGATATAATATAACATATAACGCCATTCTACAATACAAATAACTTCACTGGAAATATTTATATCAGTTTAAGTTCAGACCAGTTGACACCACAATCTCGCCAGTCAAACACTATATGGTATATAAAGAAAGGAAATTGCTACTATAATTGTAACTGATGTGTATTCGATGCCTCGTGGCAAAGGGTGTATCACGTGATGCTCGCAATATGGAGGATCACATCCGGCAATGGAACGCCGGGCTTAGGGGCAGATACTCCCTCCCTTTCTCGTAGCACAGTGGTCAGTTGTGAGGGTTGAAGGTCGTGACATTTCTCGCCAGGGGAACGTTGTAAGGAGCAACCAAAGCGGAGTCCCGAGCCCAAGTAGATACATTAGATACTGTACTATGTACTAATGTACTATAGGCAGAATGTTCCCAGTGTCTCCCACTTCCGGATACCCTCTTTTTCAAATTCTTTTTAAATTATATAAATATTTTTAAATTATATAATTACATAATTTCATTGATTTTATCTTTAAAAAATGTTTTTAGCACATTATCTCAGTTTCACGATAAATTTTATTACTTCGTTCTACGTTTTGTTTGTGGAAAATTATATTATTGAAAGATATAAAAATGCTTGAAATAAATACGTTGCCTTGTAGTTACTGCTTAAGTATATCTTGGAGGACTTTCATGTAGTCTTTAAAATACATCTATTGTATATGTATTGATGGATTTTTATTATTTTGCTTTTGTTCATTATATTTATATTTTAATAACTATTATATTTTTCTCACGTAGCGCTTATATATCTGTTAACATTGCTTTATTATAGAAACACCAGATAAGAGGTGAAGAGAAGGCCACCTGGCACAGAGACACTGAACAAGAAAAAAAGGATATGGGATAGACCAGGAGAATATGGCCACAAACAGACACCTTGAACAGGAGAAATGAGCAGAGTAAATAAGAATTGTTACTTGACTGCAGTGCCACCAACAGTGTCACTCTTGCGAAGACACTAATTTGAACAAGTCTACGTCAGTCCTATTATAAACTTACATTGCATTAGTCAATAAATCAATGTCATAACTATTTTACACACACATACCCCACATAAAACCTAATATTAAATGACACATACCCTATTCATATTTGGGATGTCATTAGACATACAGAGGATAATCAACTAGAGAAAATGCTGGATATTGTTAGGCAATGCAAAATGTCCTGTTGTAATAACCACCATTAAGAACTCATGCTTGTGGGAAACAACTGTACTGGTTTTGTAATTTGTCACTTTTTCAGGTAGAAACAATCGTTCAAATAGGGTGTTTGACAGCCATGGTGACGGATGATGTGTTTCCACAAAAGAAGAGTTCAAAACAAAGTTAGCAGTGTTATCCAGAAAAGTGAATTTGTGCATACTTGTTTTTAGATTTTTAATAATTATGTATTCCTGTCAGATGATATAAATTAAAATTTTCTAATAATATAAAATACAGTTGTGACTGATTGCATTTAGAATACTGTGTTGTAATGCAAATGCATTGTCAGTTGTTTGTCTAACCATTTTGTTCACTTGGATAGTTTAGGGTAATATCGATTCAGTGTTGTGTGTGGCAGGGTTCACACCCTGCTGGTGTTCCTTATGCAAACATTACACGTTGTGTGCACACGCATTGATTCTATTTAATAGTTTTCAGAAAATAATTATAACCATGGTTTATTATATACCAGTACACCATGTGATTGTTCAACTCTTGCAGTTATAATGTGTGTGTGTGTGTGTGTGTGTGTGTGTGTGTGTGTGTATGTGTGTGTCTGTGTGTGTGTCTCTGTGTGTGTGTGTGTCTGTGTGTCTTTTGTCTGTGTGTGTGTCTGTGTGTGTGTGTGTGTGTGTATGTCTGTGTGTGTCTGTTGTGTGTGTCTGTGTGTGTGTCTGTGTGTGTCTGTGTGTGTGTCTGTGTGTGTGTGTCTGATTGTGTGTGTCTGTGTGTGTGTCTGTGTGTGTGTCTGTGTGTGTGTGTGTGTCTGTGTGTGTATGTGTGTGTGTGTGTCTGTGTGTGTGTGTGTCTTT
>JAODUO010001633.1:45000-79018 GCA_025642075.2 Ridgeia piscesae | reverse complement strand
CCCTAGTTGACATACAGGAATGATACTGCACATTGACATAATGCAAAGTGTACTATGAAATTCCTATTTCATCGAATACTTATCGTAAACTTATCATGGGTGTTTAACAACAGCTAGAGAAGCTGATCGCACCCACTGACCTTCCATTTTCTTCGTGACCTCCACAAGGTCAGTGACACTCGTCATGTGCTCCATTCGCAGACAGATGGCGCTGGTCTGAAACTGTGGAGTTAGTTCCTCTGTCCGCAGTGAGGCGGGGCTGCGATAGACGACATCGCCGCACAAGTAACACTGCTCTGAAACTCGTTCCGCTAACTTCATCCACGCCTCACGTTCCTGCAAGGTGAAGGTCAATTTTCAGAGGTCAAGGTCAGTTATGGTGCTGATTGACTGTCTTTCAAAAACTGCAAAATCTGCTTCTCCTTCTAGACATATTGCATCCCTGGCACAAAACATCCATGAGTTCATCTACAACTCATTGGAAGAAACTAACGGTTTCATTTTATTGAAAGTCTTTATAGGTTACCGGTTCGCATCCTAACTAGTTGAGAGTTTGTACCTGACACTTATTGTCTGTTTGCAACAGTTTATGTGTTTCGTGCGATTATCTGCATCTAACAACATCCAGTCTGTGAATGCCATTGCTAGTGTACAGGCAAACCCACTTACAGAGTTCAAATAGTGATCGGCGACCTTTGACCTGGATCATGTGACAACTTAGTCTCGCTTAACCGACTGTCGGTTGGCTGCGGAACTACGCAGAGAAGACAGTCTGGTGAGTCTGCCGGCTTTTGAATATTTATCCGCATGATCTATACAATGCTGCCACCTCACGGACACTGGTTAATCCTGCCGTAATTTCTATTTTTATAAACAACTGCAAATTTCTATTTATTTTGTGTTAATGTCAGTTTAATTTTGAATAGCTTTTATATTACAGCACTATTTGATAAAAAAGTATCCTTATTTAATTTGTATGTTATCCATGTGGGGCTAAACTATGCTGCCACCTCACAGATACTGGTTAATCTTGCCGTAATTCGTATTTTATAAACAACTGTAAATTTGAATTTTTACTTATTTTTGCATTAATATAAGTTCAATGTTGAATACTTTTCATAGGATATCATTATCGTTATTTTAATTTTTATTTTATAGTTAGCCTGAGAGCCAATCAGCGTCTCTACCCTAATCTGGGGTAAGGCCGCCTTGGCGGTTAACAAATGCAGAGCATTAGTTTCCACAGGCAGAGTTGAGGGGCTTAGAAGTGCTGACACCCCCCGGAGCCTGGGTAACCACCACTCTGCGGATGGGGTCAATCATGAGGATGACTGAAACCTCTTGAAACAGAATGCTCCTCTTCATCAAGCATGCTTGTGTTGAACAAACTAGTAATACTCTAATATAATATATATATATAACATATAACCAATAATAATTATTATTATATGGAGCTCTTTTGTGCAAATACCATAAAAATAAAATACATAAATTACAATAAAAAATGTTCCAGTAGGTGGTGTCAGTCAAGGGGTGATATCAGGGGGTGCAGATGGAGGTTTTAGGGAGTGCAGATGAAGGTTTTGTTGGGCAACTACTGGTGTGCAGTTGCAGGGTTACCAAATAACTACATACACCAGGTATATATTTGCAGTTATCCATAAAACACTGAATCCACTTTTATCTAAAGCCTCACTGAATGACTGTGTAAAAATTAGTATAATTATGTACTTTTTAACAATTCTTAGCATAAAACTGAAAAAGTTCTTATCTCAACGGGCTGTGGTTTGTCTTATCTCAGTAACAGATTAACATTTGCTATCTTTAGGCTGCTACTTGCAATGATACTGTTATGTATTCACACAAGTATTTCAGCCCTGCAGCTTGCCTGTGGTATTCCGTAGAGACCATTTCAATATGTCCAAGAATTTTTTTTTTTATTCAATTCATTACAAACAGAAATTATATATTTTATAATCACCATTTACCAGTTTCCATTTCAACTCCGACTACAAAACACAAAACTCACATAGTCAAAGATTTCGTGTCCGGCGCAGTTGATGGCGAAGAAGTCTTCTCCGGTGGTCAGTTCGAGAGAAGTGACCGCCTCCTGCAGCATGTCCAGCCCCTGCTCCGGCTTCTCGAGGACTGGAAACAGGGCGCCCAGCTCGTTGACGTAGCGGCCCTGGACCTGGTGGTCAGCAGACATAGGGTCAAGTACATTGAAATGTCTTTCAATACAAATAGTCTTGTGCGATACACATACTTTTAAATGCAAATTTATTTAAATGCAAATACATTGGAAACTATTTGAAGTATTTTTCAAATACTTTTCACTTTTAGGAGATATTACTATAGAGGAAAAAGAACTGCCAAAGGACAGTACAATTACTTGACTTTTAAGAGTTCAATCAAGAATAATTTTAAATTGCAATTTATAAATAATCATGTTCAACGTATTTTAAAAAGTATTTGAAATATCAAATATATACACAAATACTTTTAATTCCTATACAGCAAATATTTTGAAAAGTATTTTAAATCTTTCAAATATAAATACAAACGTATTTGACCTGATGTCTGGTGGTCAGTATTGATCATTTCAAAATGGTCAGAACGTAACACAAAATGTTGTGCACTACCGTGACACTTTCGCATGTGTGTCTTTGAAAGTTTTTACTGCGATAATAGTGTGATTTTTGCATTCTTAAAAAACTCCACATTATTAAGAATGGATTCTGTTTAGCTGATGAGGTGATTTTTTAGTGAAACAGTTCCGAGTAGCTATGACAAACATGAGAGTTTTCTACATGTTGGTATCTACAAAAAGACGATGCAAGCAACCTTACCCCTGCCTTGCCAAGAATTTTCGCAGTGTTCATAGATAGCATTGATGTTCTTCAAAATCTGAAAAGACACAACATGAGAATGTATGTTCAACTATCAGTTTTCCAGAGAATGTACATCAGCCTGTACACACCGTAGTGTATTCTAAGGTCTGAAATACTGCGATCCATCATACATATTATCAAGTTAACTGATTTCAAAGTTTTTTAATTGTAGACAGTGTAATTTAGAATATACATGTACATTTATTCATGTGTTTTAAAGCATGTTACAGCAAAGTTGCTAGACAGTTATTGCAAACAGATGAAAATTATGGTACACATGTAATTACATTACCATTGTACCTTATAATAGGAGACTGTATTTGTGATCTGTGACATTACTGTGATGTAGAAAGTTACTTCTATGTATTGCATACAATTCCATATATTCCTGACAATTATATGTATTGCAGACAATTCTTTGTATTGCTTACAAGTCAGTAGCATGACATTAACAATAATTTTTGTTTCAATACAAAAGATTTTCACACTTAGCTCATGTATTTAACTTGTGTAACAAAGGCTTGCACTGTAATGTACATGTCTCCAACTGAGGAATATTGTAATGCAATGAAAGTATAGATTTGTGTTGTTTTGCTATTTTAGAAATACTGTAAAAACAATTTACCATCAACTTAAATAATTCAATTTTGATTTATTTACAATGGATTTTGTCTCAAAACGTGAATTATTTGTGTAAGAAAATGAAACTGGCCATCACCTCACAGCATATTAACTTAAATGGATGCCACAGATATCACTATGTAACTGAGTGTTACAAATATAATCTACTTAGCTGCTTTTAAATGTTGTAGGTGCAGGAGTTACTTAGCAATATAAATATGTTCACTTCACTGTTAATCCTCCCAAACATGTATATGTATGTGTTTGATTGGTCTGAATCAGCCTCGCAAGCCAGAGCTCACTGCACTGCCCTACATACACCTGGAAAATCTTTACCACCAACTGTGAATATGAGTGGAGTCAAACTATAAAATAATAGCAACTGACTTCGCCTGTCACTACTGCATCACCCGTGGTACCAGCACAAATATCCACCCCAATTTGAAGACGGATACACAACGGAATCCCAATATGACTCATTCATACCCTAAATATTTCATATAACACAAGCAACGAGTGGCTGAAATCACCCAAAATTATAACACATGACCGGATGCTGACCACACTCATGAGCGATTTCATTGGGTGATGTTAAAAAAGGATTCTTTCTAAGGGGTGTGTCAGGGGTAGAGTGATGGCTGGTACTGAAGTAATCACCCGCAGTCCCCCTGGTGTGCGAGGATGGTTTGAATGAACACACTTATTTGATGAACAAGAGAGATGACCCACCTCCCTGAGGGGCATGTCAGCCCTAGGGATCACCATGTACTCCTTGATGCAGTTCTGCTTTCCCGGCTACAGTTTCCCACTCGCTAGGATCGTCACCATCAACTGGGTAAAGCGGAACTCTTCTGGTGGCTGGGAGAAGCAGACAGGGAAGAATTGGGAAGCAGACAGGACAGAAACTTACAGTTTTGCTTGTTTTAAAAATGGGTTTCTGTTCCCATGTTTTTATTTAGCATGATGTTTTTATGTACATTAAAGGTGTATTGCCCAACTTAGGTTTTTTTTTTAGTAAATCCATAACATTGTTTGCAATTTGAAAAACACAACAATGATAGCAAGCACAAATTGTGAAGAATAGGTCCAGTTTTATTGGCAGTACTGCAGAAGTGAGCATAGTTTACCACAATAAGTTTGATGTTCAATTTGTCCAATTTTTTCACCATTAGCACGAGAACAATCAACATTGGTAGAGCTCAGAAGATTGACTCCATTTCAGCAGTCCACGTTTTGGATCATAAACAGCAAATGTTTTAATTTAATGCTTTATTTCAAACATGCATACAATGATTTGTTGATGTATATTATGCCTACCACAGAAATAGGCATTCACATTGCAATGGTACCCCACCAACCTCGTTGTGTCGCAATGTTGCGATGTATTTATATAGAGGAATGCCCTTGGTGGCAGCACCAGTCTTGCACATGGTCTGTTAGACCGCACTAATGGCCGTAATTCCGCTGATAAACGTCTCTTTCGGTTCATCGGGGATAATGACCACTGTAGCCTTCGGTGCACCTTTCCCCCTGCAACAGCAATAAATGTGTAGTGTGTGTGTATGTGTGTGTGTGTGTGTGTGTGTGTGTGTGTGTGTGTGTGTGTGTGTGTGTGTGTGTGTGTGTGTGTGTGTGTGTGTGTGTGTCTGTGCATGTGTGTATGTGTGTGTACATATGTGTGTGTCATGTGTGTCTATGAGTGTGTGATGCATGTATGTGTGTGTCATGTGTGTTTGTCTGTCTGTGTTTGGGTCCTGTAAGCCATGTATGTATGTGTGTGTGCATGCATGTGTTTGTGAGTGGTGTGTGTGCATGCAATTACGTGTATGTCAGAGATGCATTTAAGCAATTTATATTTCCTACATAACATATTGTGCCACTATATTTCAGCATAGTTTTGACTACTACAGTTAGGCCATACTATTCATGAAGAAGAAGTAAACATTTGAGTACACAATACTGCTCAGCTTAGTCTTTGCTTTTAAAATGGGATGAGATTACTTGGAGTAAGAGTAGAGTTATTTACTTTGAGAAAGTAACCTGTGTCAGTTAACTTCTATATATTACATAGGATACCAGCCAGCCAGGGGTAGTTTAGTCAATCACCATCCCTGACTTGTGGGAATGTCTGCTAGGGGTAGTGTAGTCAACTTAGGGTACTCAACTACCACCCTGTGAGACAGCCTTCATGGGTGACATCCACAACCACATATATATATATATATATATATATATTATATTGAGAGCATTGTGTTATTGCCAGCAGTGTGAATACATTTAAAAAATATAACTCACAGTTATCTGGCGGAGGGCAGGTTACACCTAAGTTGAATATTTATTATTTTTAGAAATTACTTTAAAATAGAATAATAATTATTTATTCATACATTTATTTTAATTAATTAGTTATTATTCTGAAAACATTGTTATTATTGTAACACATTTTATGTAATTTTTATTTTCCTTATTTTTTTAAAACCAAAAAATTTATTCAGTAGTTTTTTAGAATGTTTAAACATTTATAATTTTATGTATGATTCTTAAATTCATGTAAAATGTTATAAGAAATAATATTACTTTTAGGTGGAATCTCGATAAGCTGAAAGCTTCCTTGTCCACATGCTGCCTGGAGCTTAGTTAGCTCCAGATGACAACCTTGTTAAATCACTGGTGAGCGTTTAAGAACCCCACAAACCCTTTGGGAGACTTTGCTCCTCCTGGTTTGACTTTCCCTGTTTCCGACTCCTTCTGACTCTCAGCGGCAGTGGGAGATTGTGACTCCCTCTCGGCTGCCTCCCTGTCCTCTTGCTCCTGTTTGAGGACTGCGAAGAAGTCGCTGCCAGACACAAGGTTGTCGTGTTACTAAACACCATCCAATCAGTGGCTACTGCCACATTCACAGGTGTCTACCAAGTCAGTATGACAGAGAAAACAAATTTGAAGAAGAAGAATTATTTTATTTTATACTATATAATACAATATATCTACAATAATGGAATTTTAAAAGCCCCCCAAATAAATTTTAAAAGAATTTGGGCTCTCGTGAGGGGTTTGCAACATTCAACACTAGGGGCGCTTATAACGACTAACATCAACACTAGGGGGCGCTTACAACCACTAAGTAAAATACACAAAATAAAGTAGGACATAAAAAATGAGATAACATTAACAACAAAATTATTTATTCTCTTTATTTTATGTGTCACACGTTTCAGTATGAGTTTTAAATTTTTAATCGGTTTTCTTTCTAAATAATATCTGATAAAAAGTATCCTCATTTTTAATCGTTTTTTTATTATATCTGATAAAAAGTATTCTCATTTAATTTATTTAAATTCGGTCTGAGGGGCTAAAAAGTGCTGCCACCTCACGGCGTCTGGGTAATCGCACCGCGGTCGCCATTTTGTTGTTCTTTCCACGCACGCAAAACGATCTTTTACTTTCTGATCTAATCATGAAAACGACCTCTTACAGCCGCGAAACTTCCTCTCTAATAACTCATATTACATATACATACGCTAGATCATACAATTAAATCATTTAAATTGCTGTGAAGAATAAAATTCACAAATCTAAATCGAGCTAAACTAAAGTCGACATCGCCTGCGATTACCGTGGCGTTACGTCGATATTTTATCGCGGTGCCCCTAAATTGGATTCCGGTTTTATCGTAAACTAACCTAAAACTTAGCCCAAGTTTCTAAACTTTAATCATACACAAGTTTCTAAACTTTAGTCATACACAATATGGATATTTAATCGCAGAGTTACGCGTAGGGCTCCACCGACGGTGACCATGTCCGCCATGATGTCTTGCCGGCGAGTTCTTGCGCGACTTTGTTTCGTGAATTTTATTTCTTTCAATAATGTAAGTGATTTAATTTTATAACATAGTGTGTTTATAAATATATAAGATATGTGAGGAAAGTCTAGCGGCTGTTAGATGTCGTTTTCATAATTCGGTCAGAAAGTAAAAGATCGCCAAAATGAATGGTCGTCATCAGGCGATTTATTGTTTGTATGGCATTATGCGCGTCCATGCGCGTTAGTCATGCGTTTAATGAGAGTTCATTGCGATATTTAGGTTAACAAATGTGCTTGGCCACCTATCGGATTGGTCGTTCGTCAGGGGTAAAATTCAAATTGCCATGGTCGTTGGTCGCGTCTGCCGGGTGGTCGTTGGTGAGGGAACATTTATACAGCGTAGACATTCCGTCAATGAAAAAACGGTCGTAAAAAGCGGGTGGTCGTAAATGAGGGTGGTCGCTCGTGAGGGGTTCCACTGTAATGCAATATATCCACGTCAACAATGATAAAATAATATAAAATTATATGGAAACTTATAGTGTACTGTATATACGACTTAATATATGACATTGAAATAAAAAAATGGTCAGGAGACAGTAATGGTCACTATTGAGAAGCCACCCTTATATAAATAAGTTAAATAAATAAATAAGTTATAAACAAAAAGTATAATTTAATGAGGTAAAATCGTACATTGTTTCTTTAAATAAATTTACATATAGTAGAGTTACAGGTAAAAAATAGATTTAGTACTTAAGTGACACTTTTATACAACACCTAGCTTTGGACCAGGTAAAACATACAAGTTCCTCCCCACGAGTGCGGATCTGGCGAAGACATCCTGTAAAGGTAACCTACCTGAGTATCGCATCGACCTCCCGTTGTTTGTCAGGGTCGAGTGATGCAATGGCTTCACTGAAGTGATCGTTGATGTAGTCGACCGCGTCAGAGACTGACTTCCGCCTCTCTTCATCCAGAGCTTCTTTGTCCTCCAGTGATGCCATGTCTGGAGACAGGATGCTTTCTCCACCAGACAAACTACAGGCAGCCAGCTGGAGGAGGAAGAGCATCTGTATTTTATTATGCTAACTTAGTAGTTTTGTAAGTGCATCTCTCCAAGGTGCCAAAGTCCAATCATCACTTTCTACGTTCAATCATATCTTTGGACCATTGTGCGAGAACAACGGCCACCGTATTTTGGAAACACAATTATATTTATTCAGTATTGTTTACAGAGACGTTTTTTTATATGCTATGCTTTTCAGTAGGGTTTTACTTGTATGTGACAGAAAGAGACAGACAGGCAAAACCTGTTCTTCAAAAATACAAAATACTGTAATATAACTTAAAACTGCTGCCTTTTGTTAATCTGTGGGTTGGATATAAATCTAGAAATCAATGCATACAGTTGTGAGCCTTAGTAATTCCTTAACCGTTGTTGTGTGTTTGGTTATCATCTTCATATCATTTCTCAACTGAACATAATCAGAGTGGTCTGTCACTTTGAGACTGTTTACATTAAGTATATCACAGAAACATGAAGTTAAACATTTTAAAAATATACATTGATTTCAACATGTTTTACTCAAATAAAGTTAACTACATGACAATAACAATACCTCCTCCCGGTTTCTCTTTGAAACATAAAGTTCCGCTTCAACGACCGACTGTCCACGTCCATTCAGCCGTGTCCGTGCTTTAAGCTGCATAAATAATCATTGATTGATTCCCTGTTGCTTTATATAAGAAGTGTGTTAAACATATTTTCTGAAATATATATATATATATATATATATATATATGTATATATATATATATATATATATATATATATATATATATATATGAGCCAGCCAAAACCAGGCTTTTGTAGGCAAGTTGACAATTCTATATTTTTATTGATTCAGATAGAGGAGACGAAGAGCTTTAAAATTATACCAAGATGAATACTCTATCTTATGTATGCGCAAAGATATTCCACTTCAAGTGCATATGTTTGTGGAATGTCATTTCCGAGAAAATGAGCTTTTCAAGTGATCGGTCGGAAAAAAGTGATATTGTGGAACATTACCATAGCAACCACACATTAATAATGCTCCAATTGTCCTGAAATTTTGCATAGACATAGAGATGGTGTATTGTTTTCTGTATACACATAATATTAAATATTAACCCTGCGACCGGCCAGGGTCAATTAATCGGCCCAAGAGACCTTCCTGAATAAAAACATTTTTAGTTTGCGTAACCAGTAACCGACACGTGCACATTTGGTATCATCGGATAGCTGAAAGATTTTTCAAGATGGTGTATATTTTTTCATGAGCAGATTGAATGACAAGTGGGCGGACAAAACGTGTGACAAAGTTAATGCCCAAATTTGGGTGGTTTACTATGCCTTCCGTAACGAAATTATGCATCCACTCATAAAGGTCCGACCCCTGCATACGTGGCACCAATAGAAAGCTGTGTTCTTGCCCAATCTGGGAAAAATAAACATGTGGGTGGGGCTGGTCCAGCGAATCAGAACCAAGCTTTCAAAAACCGCGTCATCTTCCCCCCCCCGAGCAGAAGTAAACAACAAAATGGTGGACGTTCGTGTCGAAGAACTTTCTAGATTCAAATGTTTATTTCGGATTATCTAAAGTTACCGCATCTATGTTTCGAAAAAACAACTGACAGTATTCAAGAATATGACTATTATTTCGGATTGTTGCAGCGAGCAGGCGGCCTAAAATGGCCTACCTCGGTGCTCGATGTTGAAAAAAACATAAAAATAAAAGTTCTTAACGGATTTAATTCATTTTTTTATTTGACAGCTACATTTGTCTCGCAAGAAGTAGGAAATTTGTCCGTTCAGTATTTATTTGGGAGCAGGATCGAGCGCTAAAATGGCTTTGTTTTAGAGTAATTAGATGTGGAATTAATGAGGGGCTTGCATTAAAATGCTCACTATTACCCCTTTCAACACTGTTTTATGGTATCTATTATGGATATATTGAAAGATTGATGATTTTGCTGATTGATTCCGCCAAGAACCCACTTTCAACATTTTGAGGGTATGCCGACTAAGAAAGCCCTGGCGCCGATCGCGGATCTGCGACAAGCGCCTGGTTTTGGCGTGCCGCGTCACATATCTTTACGTCGATCATATCATTGCTTTGATTGTATTATATGTATTGTACTTTTCATATTTTTTAATTGTATTTTATATATATATATATATATATATATATATATATATATATATATATGGACGATGTCTTTTCTGAAATAAAACTTTATTATATATTACATCAGCAGGGCATTGTCACTGGTGTGTCATGGAAATAATGTACTCAGTAATATGGTAATGAATATTTTCATTTGGAAAAAAGAATTAAATTTAACAATGGGTTTAGTTTAATCATGGGTGTTCATTAAGGGCTCTCTATCTTAGTTAAATGCCTTGATCTATCATGATCTGCAGGCATCCACAATCTCTTGATGATAAGCTGAACTTTAACAGCTGGTACTTGTGGTACCATCTAGAGGATAACTGTTGGTTATATGTCGCTTTAAAGCTCAGTATACTTGCTGTACATTTAGGCCTATTGAAGGTTTTTTTGAATTGGTACTGTTTAAAAACACCTTAAATGAGTGTGGTGGATTATTTGGTGTGCATAGTTTATGTATAAAGTATGGTATAAAAGACATGGTTCCTCGTTTGACAGATGAGGTTTATAGATAGGTTATGGTCTGATAGATTCATTTTAAGAAAGGTTCCAGTTTGACTGGTATATTTTAAAGACGGATTCAGATTTTGATAAGCTTTTTATTATTGACAAGGATTTAATTAGTACCGATCCATTCCAGTTGTGTTGCCACTTGTTGTGACAATGACACTCATTAACGTGGACCCCAAAACATAAGTTGTTAGATAACATAGTGGCCAGCTAACCCCCCTAAATTAAACCACAGTCATATCAGTTGGCCAGTCTTGAAGACAGACAGTCTTGAAGGCAGGCTGCCTTGTAGACAGGTAGTCTTGAAGACAGCCAGTCTTAAAGACGGCCAGTCTTAAAAACAGAAGAAACAGATGTGAGTCTGGCGGCCGTACTTACTTTGGAACGGGAACAAAGAGGGAAGTTCCGGCCTGCTGTGGATTCACATTCATTCCAGACTTATCCAGCACCAGTTTCACTGCGGGGATATACTGGAAAACACCAACACGTACAGCTGCAAGAGTTTGCGAGTTTGCTAAATGTAAGATATGTCTATACAATATACATGTACAAAATTAGAAAAATACATCTTGATCAGTTCCAGCGATATTGCAGCTAACAGCGAACATCGTACATTCTAATGGCAGATGCAGAGTGGTGCAATTAGTCTGTTGGAGGCTCAAAGGATAAAAATGCGTTGGTGTGTTAGTCAAGGGTCAATATGGACAATCCCCCCAAAAAGGGAAATTACAATATTTGAATAAGATTTATTCACCAATTTAATGTTGTAACATTTGCCTGCCAATTCGCTGCACTGGGAACACATTCTGGGACTCCAATTTCCCATTTTTATTACGTGATTACAAAATTTGACAATATGTAATGGTCATTGAAAATGACACTATAGACAATCACACTTAAATATCACATCAGTAGAATACGAGACAACCGATGCACGTTGCATATCACTACCTGGAAACCTTGCAAAATGAAGTTACCTAGCGGAAAATTGCCGAGACGACGGAGAGAGGAAATAGCCAAGTAGTGGAAGGGCACCATCTGGCAGAGGACAGCATGAGCCCCAGAGGACAGCATGAGATACAGAGACACAGAGGACAGTATGAGATACAGAGACACAGAGGACAGCATGAGACACAGAGACACAGAGGACAGCATGAGACACAGAGACACAGAGGACAGCATGAGACACAGAGACACAGAGGACAGCATGAGACACAGAGACACAGAGGACAGCATGAGATACAGAGACACAGAGGACAGCATGAGACACAGAGACACAGAGGACAGCATGAGACACAGAGACACAGAGGACAGCATGAGACACAGAGACACAGAGGACAGCATGAGATACAGAGACACAGAGGACAGCATGAGACACAGAGGACAGCATGAGATACAGAGACACAGAGGACAGCATGAGACACAGAGGACAGCATGAGATACAGAGACACAGAGGACAGCATGAGATACAGAGGACAGCATGAGATACAGAGACACAGAGACACAGAGGACAGCATGAGACACAGAGGACAGCATGAGATACAGAGACACAGAGGACAGCATGAGATACAGAGACACAGAGACACAGAGGACAGCATGAGACACAGAGGACAGCATGAGACACAGAGACACAGAGGACAGCATGAGATACAGAGACACAGAGGACAGCATGAGACACAGAGACACAGAGGTCAGCATGAGATACAGAGACACAGAGGACAGCATGAGACACAGAGACACAGAGGACAGCATGAGATACAGATACACAGAGGACAGCATGAGACACAGAGACACAGAGGACAGCATGAGATACAGAGACACAGATGACAGCATGAGCCCCAGAGGACAGCATGAGATACAGAGACACAGAAGACAGCATGAGATACAGAGGACAGCATGAGATACAGAGACACAGAGGACAGCATGAGACACAGAGAACAGCATGAGATACAGAGACACAGAGGACAGCATGAGATACAGAGACACAGATGACAGCATGAGACACAGAGAACAGCATGAGATACAGAGACACAGAGGACAGCATGAGATACAGAGACACAGAGGACAGCATGAGACACAGAGGACAGCATGAGATACAGAGACACAGAGGACAGCATGAGATACAGAGACACAGATGACAGCATGAGACACAGAGACACAGAGGACAGCATGAGATACAGAGACACAGAGGACAGCATGGGACACAGAGACACAGAGGACAGCATGAGATACAGAGACACAGAGGACAGCATGAGACACAGAGACACAGAGGACAGCATGAGATACAGAGACACAGAGGACAGCATGAGATACAGAGACACAGAGGACAGCATGAGACACAGAGACACAGAGGACAGCATGAGACACAGAGACACAGAGGACAGCATGAGACACAGAGACACAGAAGACAGCATGAGATACAGAGACACAGAGGACAGCATGAGACACAGAGACACAGAGGACAGCATGAGATACAGAGACACAGAGGACAGCATGAGACACAGAGACACAGAGGACAGCATGAGACACAGAGACACAGAGGACAGCATGAGACACAGAGACACAGAGGACAGCATGAGACACAGAGACACAGAGGACAGCATGAGACACAGAGACACAGAGGACAGCATGAGACACAGAGACACAGAGGACAGCATGAGATACAGAGACACAGAGGACAGCATGAGACACAGAGACACAGAGGACAGCATGAGACACAGAGACACAGAGGACAGCATGAGACACAGAGACACAGAGGACAGCATGAGATACAGAGACACAGAGGACAGCATGAGATACAGAGACACAGAGGACAGCATGAGATACAGAGACACAGATGACAGCATGAGATACAGAGACACAGAGGACAGCATGAGATACAGAGACACAGAGGACAGCATGAGATACAGAGACACAGAGGACAGCATGAGATACAGAGACACAGATGACAGCATGAGACACAGAGACACAGAGGACAGCATGAGATACAGAGACACAGATGACAGCATGAGACACAGAGACACAGAGGACAGCATGAGATACAGAGACACAGAGAACAGCATGAGACACAGAGACACAGATGACAGCATGAGACACAGAGACACAGAGGACAGCATGAGACACAGAGACACAGAAGACAGCATGAGATACAGAGACACAGAGGACAGCATGAGATACAGAGACACAGAGGACAGCATGAGATACAGAGACACAGATGACAGCATGAGATACAGAGACACAGAGGACAGCATGAGATACAGAGACACAGAGGACAGCATGAGATACAGAGACACAGAGAACAGCATGAGATACAGAGACACAGAGGACAGCATGAGATACAGAGACACAGATGACAGCATGAGACACAGAGGAGTTTTCACGCAGACTGCCTGTGGATGATATTGCCGTACACAGGTTAAGGATGGGACAAATTTAATTTCATATCCTCAAAATTTCGTATACGAATTGAATACTTAATGGCTTCAAATTCAACCAGAATACTGAACAGTGTTGAGATGTCTTGCTGGAATGCAGCGTCATCCCATGGTCACAGGCACAAGTCCGTGCTGGAGTCGTCGGCATCGTAGCCACATTGTTTACTTTCTGACCTAACCAGGAAAACGACTTCTTACAGCTGCCAAACTTCTCATCACATCTTATGTACATATAAAGTAGGTTACAAAATTAAAAAAATTTCATTCCTGTAAAGATTAAAATTAAGAAAACAAACTTGAGGAAAACTCGACATGATCTTGGGGTCTACGGTGGCTACGCGTAGCTCGGTGATTATCATAACATTGGTAATTTATCGTAGGTGTCGCTAAATAAATGACCATCACAAATTCCGGTTTTATGCTAACCCGTAAGTAACTGTAACCCTAACTTCAACTAATCCTAAACTTATCCAAACTCTAACCTTAACTCGACACTGCTAATAAAAGACCCCTGGACACAGTACCGATATTACGGTAAGCTATACGTAGCAGCCATGAACCTGCCTTGCCGGTGAGTTTTATACGAGTTTGTTTTGTGAAGTTTATTTGTTTAAGTAATGTTAGTGATTTTATTTTGTAATCTAGTGTGTGTATATGTATACGTATAAGATATGTGAGGCGTAGTTTGGCGGTTGTAGTCTTTTTTCATAGTTAAGTCAGAAAGTTGAAGATCGCACGGGACCGATTTTGTGGCGGAGGACATGATTTATAAAGGAAAATATTCTAGCGATATTCGTTTATATAGCTGCAAATGTACGAATTGCAGGAAAATGTTCGAATGTTTGAAATTTTGAATACGAATCCCATATTCATCCCAGTCTTAACACATCCTTAACACATTTGTATCACCTGGCAGTTTCTAAACCCCCACCCCAACTTATCCGTCCGTCTGTCTGCTAACCTCACCTGTGGAGACAAGGCCATGTTGATAACAACGAGCTGTGGACTCTTCTGTAGAACCTGGCCCAGTTGTATAAGAGGAAATTTCCCGTCCTCCATCTCCCCAGCCAGATTGTCAAAGACACCTGTGACAACACATTCGCTATTGATAGAACATTACTGACACTGAGTATTGTAGTGCATTGATAGTTTGATGTATTGTCACATATCTATCGGCAAAGGCAAGTGAAGGCGAGTTCTTATACAGTACAATATGCAATCTTCAGGACTGCTCAAAGCGCATTACACTTTACTCCCTGGTAGACCTGTTCAATCAAACACCATCTTCACTTCTCATTGCAATTAATGCTGAAGACTTTGTACACAAATATTCACCACCGTCTATAGCCAGGTGCTCATTCTTACAGCTGAGTGAACTGTACAGTGAAGAAACTTGTTTATTTTTCCTACAACATGGAACAGATGCCCAAGCAGCCAACTGCCATGAACAATAATATGCCGGTAAAAAGTCATGGGACCATGCAAGATATCAGGCATATTTTCACAATTTAATTCATTTAAAAATACTAACTAATACAAAAGTCCAATCAAATTGATTATATACTATTACAAACTAATTATAGATACTATTTCTACTGTTCTTATATACAAACAACACTAATATTAAAAGCTGAAAGGCACTCTCGTCTGACCACAGCACTTTGTCCCACTGCTGGACTGTCCAGTGTTTATGGCGTCGAGCAAACTCGAGCCGACTTTTAATTTTCGCAGGCCGCAACAATGGCTTCTTCACCGCCACACAACCACGAAGCCCAGCTGAATTCAGGCGTTTCTTTATAGCCGAGGATGACACAGTGACACCAAGTTCTGCCTCCATCCTCTGTCGCAGTTCTGGGGATGTCAGGCGGCGATCGCTGAGGCTATATCGGACGAGTGCCCGGTCCTGTCGTACCGACGTCTTCTTTGGCCTTCCACTCCGTGGTCTGTCAGCCACTGACCCACTCTCTCCCACACGCTTCTTGATGTTGTAGATGGTCTTAACATTGACCTTCAGCTGCCGGCTCACTTCCCGACAGCTGACCCCCATCTCCATTAATACCACAGCCCTTGTCTGCAACTCAGTACTAGTTTTTCTATAAGGTGGCATCACTGAAAATTAGCTAATATTTTTTATTATTAATTTTATATACATGTTATTAAAAATATATAAATATAATTATGGAATAATAAAAAAAATTACCATATAATTTGCTCTTTTTGGATTGGATTTATTCACTACTTTTCTTAATAAATATTGGTAATTAATAATAATTAATTAATACTAACACAGGTCAAGGCATTATATCAAATATTGCTACGGGAATACACAAAAGTACCCTATTATCGCCCACGTACAGTTTAGACAGTCACTTGTTATTCATTAGTCAATAGAAAGCAGATAATACTTAGTGATGTGATTAAGGCCTACCTTGATCTTTGGACGGCAATCTTCGGTGATCTTGTGAAATTAGGCAAACAATTGCAAAAACAGAGGTAAAACAATGCTCAAAACACGATGTACATTTAGTAGTATCAGGCGAATCCAATAGGTGGCAGCACTTCATTTGCCAAGTTGATTTTAATGCTGCCACAGAGCTTAATAGAGAAACAACAGTAAAATCCAATGGTCCCATGACTTTTTATCGGCACCGACACATTTCTGGTTGTGGACTATGTCGCCTAGCTGAACCGAACTACCTGGTTTACTTAGGTTTTATGTGATCTATATGAACATACCTGGCGTGTTCCTGGTTGTGAGTTGTGTGAAGTATTCCTGCTTCATGTGTTCATGAACATACCTGATGTGTTCCTGATTGTGAGTTGTGTGTAGTACTCCTGCTTCATGTGTTCATGAACATACCTGATGTGTTCCTGATTGTGAGTTGTGTGTAGTACTCCTGTTTCATGTGTTCATGAACATATCTTACGTGTTTCTGATTGTGAGTTGTGTAACGTACTCCTGCTTCATGTGTTCATGAACATACCTGACGTGTTCCTGAAATCTTGTGAGTTGTGTGACATACTCCCGCTTCATGTGTTCATAAACATACCTGATGTGTTCCTAATTGTGAGTTGAGTATAGTACTCCTGCTTCATGTGTTCATGAACATACCTGACGTGTTCCTGATTGTGAGTTGTGTGAAGTACTCCTGCTTCATGTGTTCATGAACATACCTGACATGTTCCTGATTGTGAATTGTGTGAAGTATTCCTGTTTCATGTGTTCCAAAGCCATGTCCATTTGACTCTTCATTTTCTCAAAATTTACGATTTCATTCAGCTCTTCAGGTGACAAATTCTGGCGTTGCTTCACATATATGCCTATATAACACAAACACACATAAAAATAAATATATATATATATATATATATATATATATATATATATATATATATATATATATATATGTCTGTATAATTGTTAACAATCTGCTATATGAAAGAATGCTGCAGCTATCCATTAACCCGCAGTTTATGGTCTGTATGGTGGATATCCTTTTTAGGACATTAAAGCGAATTGAATTAGTCATATACAATATACATAGAGTAGCAATAAATCTCAGACAAAAAATACTCATGAGGTGGGGAGGAAGATGACCCACAAACTATTCTGGAAAAAAGACAGGACACAGTGTGATGTAGGCCTATCATGCCATGCTTTGGGTCTGGTAGTTTCAGCTTGCCAGCTATAAGGCCAAAACAACAATAGGGCCGTGGGCTGGGGTCCATTTCACTAAGTTTATTTTGCTTGTACGGAAAATCCATCATTAAAGAGAGTATGTTGTTTAATTTAAAGGGTGTTATAAATAAATTAATGCATTGCCATACCACTGATGACACTATTTCTATTTCCTTAGCTCTTGAGTTGGCCGAATAATTGACAAACTAATGAAACTGTTCTGATGTCGTGTTCTGGTGTTGATCACTGTTATTAAGGAGCGAAATCGATTTTAATGATGAAATGGGCCTAATGAGCTATTAAGAAATTTAAATTTAATGAAAAGAATCCCCGGAAAAGTAGGTTGACGATAGTCGACAGGACAGACGCGGACCGGGTATCAGAACAGGGGAATCACAGAACACAAGCGAGAAGAGGCCGGGATTCCAGGTCCCGACTTCTACAAAAAAAGTTATTCGCGTGTGTGACGCTGAGGAAATATCAACACACATCAAAGTGTCGAGTTAGGAAACATTGTAACTGCTCATCGAATTGACATCTACCAACGAATGCCCTATAAACTATGAAACATTACCTTTCAATGTGACAGTTCTGTATTCAGCACGGGTTTTTCAATAACCTTGACATTGTAAAAACAGGTAAAACATCCGTAAGGTGATTTGAACATGCCTACACACCATTATAACGACAACGACAGTAGCGTGCTTTTGCGCATTTACATAGGTGTCATGAAAACTGTTTTAATTATACTCACATTCAGTGCAGTTCAGATCGTTACAAGAAAGAAAATACTGTAGTGTGCTTTTTATTTAAAACATTTACAGTGTATTGACAAATGTGTTATTTTAAGTAAGTTTTATTAAAATAATTCACACATACAGGATAAATGGTTTGTTATATCAGTCAGGGCTATGCCTATGTCCAGATGCATTATTGTATGTGTACTTGGTTAAATATACTTGTTATAAATGTAACATATTAATATTTTGACATTATTCTATATTGTAATTGATTATATTTCATTAATTCTCTCGCTGTCTCCTTCTTTTTCTCCCATGTCATCCAGTTCGTGTCTTGTAGCCAATCAAACATCAAACATAACATGTTAGATGGAAGATTCCAAGTTTCCTATAACAGCAGTCTTTGAAGTATGACAACTCCCATGCCTTGATATCGCCACTGTAGTCCTCTGCATATTCTACGCTGACCTCAAGAAGAGTTATTACTGTTGCACTTAACTTGATGACCTGCCAGAACTGTGATGCTGGTCATATGATGCTGCCAGCTATATATCGTTAACATAATATGTCACCAGTTCGCCGCACCTCTCCCGAGACCTTGCATTGATCATTGACTCCATTGTATCTACTATGTCACAAGTAGCCAGCATATGTCGCGTCGCGTCGCGTCGCGTCGCGTCGCGTCGCGTCGCGTCGCGTCGCGTCGCGTCGCGTCGCGTCGCGTCGCGTCGCGTCGCGTCGCGTCGCGTCGCGTCGCGTCGCGTCGCGTCGCGTCGCGTCGCGTCGCGTCGCGTCGCGTCGCGTCGCGTCGCGTCGCTTACTATCATCTGTCGACACGGATCGGGATTGGTGAATGCCTTCTAATAACCTGCACAGTTTATCTATAGGGATGAGTCAAATTCCATGGATTGTTCAACAGTGATAATTATTTAATCAGTGCATGACCTGTGTTTACGGAAGCCGGTTTGAGACGATCTCTGAGTTTATCATCCACTCCTGTCTTCAGTCTTTGCAAGTTGACACTGTTAAAGATCTTTCCAAGCACTGATAGGAGCATTATTACTCTGTAGGTTTTACATACTTGCATACCTAGGCCTCCTTTTTGGAGCTTCACGAGATATCATTCTTTTCATTCAGTTTGGTATATCTTCTTGTTTCCATGTCTTTCCGATTACATCATGTACGTAGAATCTCTGTGGAGGTCTCTATATCGGCCTTGATGGCCTCAACAGAAATTTTGTTTGGGCCGAAAACTTAAACTGATGAATGGCTTTCTCAACCTCTGCCTTTTGGTCTTGTTGCTTCCACTTCTTTTACTCTTGCGCTCTTCTGTGTTCTTGTTGTGGCTTCTGGACAAAATAGGAAGGTTAGGGATATTGTGAATTACCGTGAAGAAATAAGACACAGCTAGCAGTTATATACATTGCAACATATCTTGTTTTTATCCATGCAGTGTAGGCACTGTAGACACTGTTGGACATCTCTAGTATTACTGCATACTGGACACATGTTTTCTATCAACTGACTCCAACATATATGATAAGGTGTCCTAGCTGCTCAAATCATTACCAAACTTTCAAGCCAGCTGCGACTGTTAACAATATGTCACGTGACCTCTATGTGCTGCCACCTTGTGATGGGCAATTATGTTCTCTCACAGTAACATTCACTAATGTTATAGTAACATTCCGCAAATATGTTTGAGAACCTTTGTGGTAAACTTGAAACTATATGTTTTTATAATACCATTTCATCACATCAGGCATATACATGCAAATTAAAACGGATACATATTTAAAATATGTTGGTAACGTTATTATAACGTTATGTTGAGGTTTCTAATAACATGTTACCCTCTAACCCACATATAACCCCCTAACATTACGGTTACATTAGCTGTTCGCTGGGTTATGATTAGGCCGACTAGTTGACGAAACCACGGCCCGTGGGTCTTTGTGTTGACGCGTTGGCTATTAATATTTTGAATGGATCGCCGTTGCGTGATCGTTGTCTTCGCCGGCGACTCAGTGCTAATTAGCTAATTAAGGGTTTTACTTGGGCATTAATTAAACTGCCCTGGGAATTATATGAACAACGCACAATGCTGACACCGCGTATTGCCGTCAGGTCGGGAAGTGGCGGACTTTATCTGCGGGTGAATCTCATTGAATTGCTGCATTAGTTGCTTAGGACGGTGTCTTATACAGCACGCGCCTGGTCGTAGTTAGCTCGTGGTGTTAACTCTGCTTCCTGGCATATTGGAGTGATGACAACATCACATTTGCAACTATGTTCGTTCGTTCTCCAACTGCGACTAGGTACCAGCATATCATATTACAAATACAAACCCCAAGAAACAAAAAGTTAATCAGACAGAATAACATATAGCATGTGATACCTGGCATACCCAGCGGGGAACTCTTTATGGTTGATTTTATAATGACCAGAACGTATCCGTATCATGTCCGTGTGTGTCTTTCTTTATTCAGTTTCTTCCTTGGACGTTTTGGTCTCTGGCTTATTAAAATGATAAAAAATGACGAATAAAATAACTGCACAGTAGTTATTTTGTATTTGTTTATTTGTTCAGTTGTTGTTCATTCCAGGGTACCTTGATTGCGTTGAGTTTGCTCGCAGCAAAAATGTGAAATACTATGTACGACCGCGCTCGATAAGTAGCTAAATACAATTATCAACAACAACAACAACAACAACAACAACAACAACAACAACAGCAATAATAATAATAATTATTATTATAATTAAGGATGGTCTTTTATATCCGCCTAGAAAATGCTCGTGGCACTGACGCCATAATCAGAGCAAATATCTAGTAGCAGGTAACGCGGACCGAGCGTGGATTTTGCAGAGAAAGGTAAGTTCTTATTAAGACTAGTATCCTGTCCTTATGATGCTCAAATTGCTTTTTGGTTAACTCCCTGGCACACCAGTCCAGTCACACATCGTCGCGATTTCTCTGGAAGGATTCAGATACGCTGTAATTAATACGCGATAACAACTATTCGCACACAAACGTCCACCAATGTCCACAACCAAGTATTTATTCAAAGAGTTGAGCGAACTGGATCAACTTAGAGTGACTTAACTTATTAAAGTTTCGAAACGGCAGCGAGATTCTCTTGATCGACGCTATGTAAGCCCATAAGACGTTTATTTCTCATTGTTTCATCATGCAATGTCCCGGGCCTTTTGAAAGTTACAAGGAAAATGAACGAAAATGCGCACATTTTGAAACGGAGCTCTGTAAATCGATACTAAATAATCGATTCTTTTGGCGTTCAAAAATACTTGTCATGGGAATGACTTAGAGTTCACAATACCTCAAGCAAGTACTAATGGAGAAGACGAAAGGGTTTCGCCGTATCTGTGGCACCGACCCGGTGCTAGGATATTTCACTGAGCCTGGGAAATTTGTGGATAATTATAGCAATTAATAACCTATCGTCGAAAACCTGACTGAACGAATGACACCAGCGAAAGTCTCACGTGCTTTGCAGTTGTCCAATCAGCTGCTCTGGCGAGATGACCGTTAGTTGCACGGAGTGTCAGCGCGGCCGGTAAGGAACGCACAGCACAGTCGGGCAGAGCAAATTCGGACTTATGCGATCACTTGGACGCCAATGGTAGGTACATGCGATTTATCGGGTATATTATTTTCCAATGAAGCAAATCCGTATTAATTCAAACGGAGTCTGATCGTGTTACTCACTAAACTAATAAACTATTGTAAACGAGTGATGGGGCTGTGCAGCTGATCAGTTTATCTATTGTATATAATATGCATCACAGCATTTACTCTAGTTCCCCCATTTTTAACACGTTGACACTAACTGACACAACCGTGTGGTGCCAATTGATTCCAGATGTCGTTACCTGAGATGACGCGTGCTATTTTTGTGACGATCGTCGCTGTATTCACTTTGACCGGAGACTTCATGACGTCACTTGTGAAAGCCGAACCGAAGGATTTCAAGATAGGGCTCTTGATTCCGTGGACCACCTCCGAGGAGCTGGACTTCGGAGGGCGGACAAGTGCCAGTGCCGTCAGCCTCGCCATAGACGCCGTCCACAACAACACAGAGCTGAGAGACAACATCAGACTCAGGTGAGACCTCTCCGTCTGTCTCTGTCTCTGTCTCTGTCTCTGTGTCTGTCTCTGTCTCTGTCTCTGTCTCTGTCTCTGTCTCTGTCTCTGTCTCTGTCTCTGTCTCTGTCTCTGTCTCTGTCTCTGTCTCTGTCTCTGTCTCTGTCTCTGTCTGCCTTCTCTCTCTCTCTCTCTCTCTCTTCTCTCTCTCTCTCTCTCTCTCTCTCTCTCTCTCTCTCTCTCTCTCTCTCTCTCTCATTCTCTATCATTTCTCTCTCCCCCTCTCTCACTCTCATTCTGTCATTCACACACACACACACACACACACACACACACACACACACACACACACACACACACACACACACACACACACACACACACACACACACACACACACACACACACACACACACACACACACACACACACACACACACACACACACACACACACACACACACACACACACACACACACACACACACACACACACACACACACACACACACACACACACACACACACACACACACACACACACACTCCATCACCCCCTCACTCACTCTTTCCCTTTTCTATGCCTCCGTCCGTCCGTCCGTCCGTCCGTCCGTCCGTCCGTCCGTCCGTCCGTCCGTCCGTCCGTCCGTCCGTCCGTCCGTCCGTCGTCTCCGTCCGTCCGTCCGTCCGTCCGTCCGTCCGTCCGTCCGTCCGTCCGTCCGTCCGTCTCGTCCGTCCGTCCGTCCGTCCGTCCGTCCGTCCGTCCGTCCGTCCGTCCGTCCGTCCGTCCGTCCGTCCGTCCGTCCGTCCGTCCGTCCGCCCGCCCGCCCGCCCGCCCGCCCGCCCGCCCGCCCGCCCGCCCGCCCGCCCGCCCGCCCGCCCGCCCGCCCGCCCGCCCGCCCGCCCGCCCGCCCGCCCGCCCGCCCGCCCGCCCGCCCGCCCGCCCGCCCGCCCGCCCGCCCGCCCGCCCGCCCGCCCGCCCGCCCGCCCGCCCGCCCGCCCGCCCGCCCGCCCGCCCGCCCGCCCGCCCGCCCGCCCGCCCCACGCCGCCCAGCTTTGTGCTTGTGGCACTCCTCCATGGATGTAATTCCAGTCGGATTGTGTGTTGCACAGCTTAACTTGTCGGGTTCTTTCCGTAAGGAAACTGGCGATCCATTTCATTAAAATATTCGGGAGACCAAAACTTGCAAGTTTTTGAAGAAGAATGTTATGATTGATTAGGTCAAATGCCTATGAGAAGTCAAGCAATAGTATCCTGGCATACTGCTTCGATGCATCTATGTAACAGGTCAACGAGAGCATGTATAGTGGATGACTTCTTAATGGAGCAGTATTGGTTTGGGTCAATTCTGTCTTAACAATGTTCCAGATCCTTTGAACATCACAGCAGTCAAGGAGATTTGTGTAAGGTCTGTTCCGATATGCTCTGGCGGCTTCTGTTTCGGAAGGGGTCGGGGATAACATATTCGAATGACACATATGGCATTACGAGCTGTAGGTAGCCATTGTTAGCACCCGGTATTTTATCTCTCACTGATTTAAAGAAATCGTTTATTCATTGGCTGAGTTCCAGATGATTACCGTCACACACTTGATTGGCGAGGTGAAGCAAGAGAGGCTGCTAGCTTTCTGACACCCAAGCGGTTCTTACATGCCTTTTCACCAATTGGATTAGATAACTTTAATCCGTTGGTTGATAAGTTTATCATAGTATTTTGTTTCAATGACTTGCTTAGGCGGTTTACTTTGCTTCTGTAAAGTCGGTACAACGCTTGGTCACCTGCCTTCCATGCATGTTGACGCCGACGAATTGGATCTCGGAATCTGTCCGACACCCACGGCTTGTCTGTTGTGTGTCTTATATATATATATATATATATATATATATATATATATATATATATATATATGCGCTATATATATACGCTATATATATGCTATATATATAAGCTATATATATAATATATATATACTATATATATATACTATATATATATATATATATATATACGCTATATATATATATATAATATATATATATATATATATATAAATAAATGAGAGACTGCATGTATAATTGTATACTGGCGGTGATTGTAGTGTGGTGGCGCGCGACTCTGGCTGTGACAGTGCGACGGCTATTGCCAACAGCGTGCGTCTGTTTGTCTACGACAAAGTCGATGCATTCATCGGTCCGCCATGCACGGACGGTAAGCTGTCTTCAACCTCGCTAACTGACAGTGTTCATGCGGGCCACGGGCTGTAGTTAGTTGCTGACTACACTACCACTGACAGTGCATTGAATCGTTATGCACACGCATCTTTCGTTGGCTCTAATAGCATCCTAGTCTCGCTTAACAGAATCTAACAATATGCTTTGCTTATGTAGCCCTTATGTAGCGGTCACTGTTCGAAGTCTCAGACGGCGTCACTGTTTTAGATTAATTCACAGATTTGCGTGTATTATAGCAATTAATATGAGACAGTGTATATAGTTTTAATAATGGAACTAAGTTATAAAACATATAATTTATACACCAAATAAAAAGTAGAAAATAAAAACGAGATAAAATAACAACGACAACATTTTCATTTCTGTAAATTTTATGTGTGACATTTCATTATATGTTTAATTTTGAATAGTTTTTGTAAAGTAATAGTATCTGAAAACAAGCGTCTCCTTATTAGTTTTGTATTCCAAATTCGACATGAGAGCCAATCAGTCCTATTGTAAGAGTAAGGCAGCCCTGGCGGTCACAAACGCAGAACATAATTTCCCCAGGCAGTATTGAGGAACTCAAAGGTACAGCCACCTCACGGAGCCTGGGTAATCGAGGCTATCACTTAGCAAACAGTTTAAGTCGCCACCCAATCCTGGTGTGGACTTTAATTTCAAAATAAAAATAATGTTGTGCTTATAGATGGCTGTAATCTTATGATTATTATTATTTCAATTATTATTATTATTTTATTATTATTATTATTATTATTATTATTATTAGTAGTAGTAGTAGTAGTAGTAGTAGTAGTAGTAGTAGTAATATTATAAACTATATTTACTACTATTATTATTACAAAAACAACAACAATAACGACGACTACAACATCATCAACAACAACAACAACTACTAGTACTACTACTACTACTATTACTACTACTACAACAATAATAACAACAACAACTATTATTATTACTACTACTACTACTACTACTACTACTACTACTACTACTACTACTACTACTTCTACTACTACTACTACTACTACTACTACTACTACTACTACTACTACTACTACTACTACTACTTCTACTACTTCTACTATTTCAGCTTGTCACCCGGTGGCACAAATGGCGGCCTTCTGGAACAAGCCAATCGTGACGTGGGTGGCGATGAGCAGTCAGTTTGGAGACAAGAAGACGTACTCCACCCTCGCCCGTACGATGGGCTCCTACGCAAAAATGGGCGGGTTCTTGGCCGAGATGTTCAGACGATGCGGCTGGAGGCGCGCCGCCTTCGTGGTCTCAAACTTAATGGCAAGTCTTATAGGTCGCCATCTGCTGCGTGTAATTCAGTGGATGTGTTTCAACAAGAGCCTGTTTGATTTCAATTCGATTCAATTCAGTACATTTTATTCAAACAAACATCGACCAGAGAGTGCAATCCGTGACTGCCGTAACGAGACTTATTGTGCCTTATATTGGTGTATATATATATATATATATATATATATATATATATATATATATATATATATATGTTGTTCGAAAAGAATACAAAAGAAGAATCTTATATTGAATATACCTTACGGAGTACCTTTTTACAAAGCAGGATATTGGAAAGAAAAGTAGTACGCATAGTTGCATCTATATCACATAATCTCGTTCGTAATTATAATGTTATCTTAAAATGTCTTAGATACTGTATTTTATATGTACCTTACGCGTTTATTCTTAGTCTGTTTTTCTATGTGCATGTGTATATATATTTGTGAAGCGCTCGAGAGCAATTTTTTATTGATCGGGCGCTATATTTTTTATTATTATTACTATATAACAATTGCAAAATAAGGTGATGCAAGCAGATACATAATTATAATTTTACATCGAATATATATATATATATATATATATATATATATATATATATATACATACACACACATACAATACCAGTTACAATGATATATAAATTTCGGAATTGACAACTACAGAATATAAATGAAAGTTACTCACTTTAAGTATGTGCTACGTTACACTAAGTTTGGTTGCTACTAGGCTTGGGGCTGTTATTAACTTACTATGGCAAACGACTGAGCCGTTTCGCAAGTTGGTGTAGTTTTGACATGTTGGACTGCGACTGAAGGGCGGAAGCGAAGTCTACGTGTCAAGACTCCAGACAATGTAATCCCACGACCGGCAAACCTCGCAAACGAGATACTACCATTTGCGTCGATGCACAACCAAGTCCACGACGCCGAAACGGTAACAAAAGAGCAATACGACTCTACAACATCTGTATCAATTTGAGTTGTGCCGGTACACCACCATTCACAGGCGACGGGTTTTTCAAATGTTATTTTGCAAATGTTACGTTCACCGCAAATGGTGGTGAAACATTGAATGTGTTATACTTTACACTGGTCCTTTCACTTGTAGTTGTGGCGCGATGTCGCAAAAGCCGTCAAAATAGAACTGAACGCAAACAACATCACCATAGCTCAACAGTGGCGCTATCGAGAGTTTCCCACGGACGCCTATTTCAGAAAGGTGCTGACGAAGATAAAGAGACGCGCCAGAAGTAGGTTGTTTGTTTCATATAAAATATCGCGATAACATGATAATACATCAACGCCAATTCGATCAACAGGGAAACCAAAGTTGTATTTGTGATAATGACAGTCGTCTCAGTTTGGAGCCCAGACGAACCAGTGAGGACACGAACCTTGGCAGTGAGCACCCTCAGTGCTAGCATAAAAAGGTCTGCTTGGCGTAAATGTTCTGAGAAAGACCCTACTAGTTTATTGAGACCTGGTGAGATCATAACGTTGTAACCACAGTGTACACATTCATTAATAGAATCCAGCCGAGAGCTGCAAACGACTAGAACTAGATCATCTATTACTATAGTGCTTACTCACAGGAGTGCTGCTCTGATATGTATTAACAAGCGTAGTCTTTCATAACATGAAGTCTGCTGCATAGGCCGAGGTAAATTTCGGTATAAGTTTAATTTTAAATACTTTTTATTATATATTATTAGTTGATACATAGTGTGTCCTTATTTAATTTTTCATTTCAAAGTCGACCTAAGAGCCTATCAGCATATCTCCCTATTATGTGTAAGGTCGCTGTGGCGGTCACACATTCAAAGCTATATTTTCCACGGCCGTTGTGAGTGGCACAAAATGGCCGCCACCTCATGGCGCCTGGGTAACCGAGGCTAGCGTTCTTGTAGTCGTCATTGTGGCCGTGGAGAAGACCACCAGACGTCGCTTCATGCTGCTGGCACGTGAGATGGGGATGACGAATGGCGAGTACGTTTACATCACGGTCGACGTGCTGCCGGACGAGAGGCTTGTCCAGGAACAGCAACGCTCTGTGGTCGATTGGGGACGAGTTTGACGAACACGCCAAGGAAGCTTTCATGAGTGTCTACCATGTACGTGGCGAGCTTGATTGATTGATAATTAGTTTTCACTTCATCTTTCACACATCATTTATGACAACCATACAACATGTGATGATATATTTACAAATGCTAAATTAAAAATGATGACAATGAATGAATAAATATATACATAAAATACAAAAAAGTAAAATAACTACACTTCTCTAGAATTCTACTCTACTGTGTGTGTGTGTGTGTGTGTGTGTGTGTGTGTGGTGTGCGTGTGCGTGTGCGTGCTGCGTGTGTGTGCGATGGCGTGTTTGCACGCGTGTGTGTGTATGTTACGATATGTATTAGGATTCATTTCTATTTAAAATACAAGCCTATAAACGGCCACGATCAAAAAGATCATCAAAACCAAGATCAAGAGTCACTCTCGCTGCATCACAATTTCGCTAACTACACCATGAACTCAATCTAACTACGCTTTGACCCGTATAGCCTGTCACTCAACCCCGTGCTAGTTATCTTCGGTTTGTCGTCCCTGAGAAGTCAGTGTCATGTCACGTATGCGTCACGTCTGCGTCACGTACGATTCGCAGGTGTTGATTCCGGCAGTGAGTGACAAGCGATTGCACAAGTTCCGTGAAGCGGCCGCTGTCCGCATGATGTCGCCACCGTGGCGCGACTACTTCCCCGAGAACGCGACCGTACGTCGTCGTTACTGTATTGTCAAGTGTTTAATCATATAATTCGGTGGCTCAATGTTAACATAGGGCGGAATCGTGCCACGTTTGATAACAGCATGAAACTTGGCGTAATTTAACATGCCTAGCGAGTAATACTCGACAATCGTTATAACCGTTAATCACGTCAAAACACGTTTTGTCCGATCCGATAGTGTCTACAAATGTTTTATGACTAGTGGCTTATAATTTCGTTTTTGGATTAATAAATCTATCTTATCTTAATTAATACATTTTATCTTATCTTATCTTAAAAGCATTCTGAATGTTACTCAATTCCTTCTCGGTGTTCATTAGGATAGATAGGACATTTGTTGGTCAGAAAGTAAAGTATCGCCGCCCAGATTCGGCCTGTGTACATTTCGCGCTTCAGTGGGTGGAGTTTGTTTTGTTTTCACCGCCTGAAGCACTGGCGGTAGTGGACTTGTGTGACGTCACACCGCCCCAGGTGAAATGCCCAAAATGTCAGCCTCCTTATGTGCTCAGTAATTCTCCTTAAACACTTACTAAACGATCTAAGAATTAAATAAAAATTATGCCATGAGATAGGGTAGACACTGCTTAATGGTTTGAGCCTTTTTCACATTTAGGGTTGTGGTGAGTGTGTGTGTGGGGGGTTGTAGGCGGCGTCGGTTACCATGGACACGGTGGCGCCGTACCTTTACGATGCTGTTCTCGTGTACGCCTACGCTCTCAACGAAGCAGTCAAGAGGGGACTGGACACCCGCAATGGCGCCGACGTATCTTCCAACTTTGCCCACAGCGTCTTTATTGGTACGTAGCCCTGAAAGCCATAGTAGGGGATGGGCGGGTAAAGTGGCCCCTCGTGTCTTTTTAAAACTCGTCTAACGTATTATAGTTATTAAGATAGAGTATCAAGACTGAGCATGTACTTAGTCAATGTACATAGCTAGGTAATGTAGCATAAATTACCCATTTTTGTACACAAATGTCAAATGAAGGTCGATCGGCGCTTAAGGGGCCCACTTTACCCGCCCTTCCCCTAGTCAGTGTTCAAACTACAGTGGTCTTTCTCTATAATGAATCAGGAATGTCAACATGATGATCAATGGAACCGCTAATTACAAAATCTTAGTAAATGCCACAGTGATCAACAAAGAATTGCATTATTAGACACATGCATAGTATTTGGCTATAAAACTCAAAAACGCTTTGAGTAAATGCTAGACGGTAATCTAATGAAATCGTTACCGCTAGCCGTGCATGAAAAACAGTGTCGCGGCCCACATATTAAACTAATCCTATACTCGACATAAGCTTATAAGACATATAGAGCATTGCGTACAGTGGTAAGTAAATAGGCAAACTTCCATTGCACAAAGATTCTGTCATTCGTACGGGTGGATTTGACCAAAACTACGGAAAACGGGCTAACATACGGAAGATTTGTTTGCCTTTGTATACGTCAAAAGAGAACTGAATATTTATAAAAGAAATATTTGTTTATTTTAAAATGTTATTCACCAATATATATAAGGAACTTCTATTGTTTTTAAAAAAGAGGACGCTGACCATGCCCCAAAGTGTTCGTTGCAAGAAGCGATCCCTAACCCTAAGGCACACTTCACAACCTTCGTTCCAGCGGTGTTGATAAAATTAATTTATTTAGTATCGGAGAAATAATCTCAGGATGCATGGTTCTGATGACGTCAGGCATGTCGGGGAAGGTGGCGCTCAACTCCGTCGGGGATCGTACGCCCAATTACGAGCTGACCGGAACACTTGACAATGGATCCGCCGTAGTGATTGCTCGAGTGGTCACTGACTTGGAGGGTATCGACTCGCAACAGGTATGACGTCACCAACCCAACGGTTTGCAATGCAATGCAATGCAATGCAATGCAACGCAACGCAACGCAACGCAGCGCAGCGCAACGCAACGCAACGCAACGCAACGCAACGCAACGCAACGCAACGCAACGCAACGCAACGCAACGCAACGCAACGCAACGCAACGCAACGCAACGCAACGCAACGCAACGCAACGCATTTAATTTCATTAATACTTTGTAATTAGTAATTTTCATTAATACTTAAAAAACAATTCATAAATACTTTTACAAATCTCGGGGAAATTCAATTGTAGTGTCTGAATTATAATAAAATAAAATGTACATGCAATATAGTATGAAATAAAATGTTGTATAAAAATAACACCTAGTGTTCATTACACATAACACAAACACGTGGGCCTGCAATATAATTTTAGTTTAAAATAATTTAGCCAATTTACAATAGTAATAAAAGTTACATATTTTAAAGTGATACTCCAGTCAGTGAGAAGTTCACAGTATTAACTTACATAATTATGTATAATATATTGGTTGTGCCTAGTAATTGTGCACAAAGACCGTTAATAAACAATTAGTTATAGTTTAACTGTATAAAAACATGCTATCTTAGATTCAGGGCGCTGCCATCTTGAGACGTATACGCCAGTGACGTATGCCAAATTGATTACGTCACTGGCGCATTGTTGAAAAAGGCAAGGATTGGCGGAATCTTCAGTAAAAATTGTGATTGTCACGTAAGCAATCCGCGACGTACTGGATACATCAAATACCATTGGACAGGCATAGGATTTTCGAATGTGCGAATAAGCGATTTACATCACTGGCGCATAAGTCTCAATATGGCAGTGCCCTGAATCGAACATGGAGTGTTTCTGGTACAATTATACTATAATTAATTGTTTATTTTATTATACATATGTAAGAAAAAGCTGAAAATATCTTACTGACTGAGGTATCCCTTTAACAAGTGTGATTTATTTTTATTTTCGCAATGACGCACTCTTTTCCATGGTAATTGAATTCAATTAATCACAATAAAACACATTTTATGCACAATCCTGATAAAGTGATAACGTTCAACTGAACTGCACATTTCGGGATAAGAACAGTGTTCGACAACGAACAATACTGCTTAACAGTAACGCATAGTCCTAGTTAAAGGGATGCTCCAGTCAGTGAGAGGTACACAACATTTACTTATATAGTGTACAATTTATTTGTGCACAAAGATCGTTAATAAACAATTAATTATAGCATAATTTTATCAAAAACATGCTATTTTGGACTCAGGGCGCTTCCATCTTGAGGCACAGAACCAGCGACGTAAACCGCTTACGTCACTAGCGCATGCATATTCAAACATCATATGTCCAATTGTATTTGACGTATCACAGTTATGCGTGAGACCACCGCCTATCTGCCTTTTCCAATAACGCGCCCGAGACGGAAACGATTTGGCGTACGTTTCTGTGCCTCAAGATGACAGCGCCCTGAATCCAAGATAGCATGGTTGTTGGTACAGTTACACTGTAATTAGTACATTAATAGCGATCTTTGTGCACAATTACTATGCACAACCAATATGTTAGACACATGTAAGTTAATACTGTGAACTTCTCACTGACTTTTGTATCCCTTTAAGAATTTTTGTTAATTAACACCTCACGTCGATAAACACTTCAGGTTAGGAATAACGTACGGTACCATACAACACCGTTGCAAAATGTGGCTGTTGTCGACATCTACGATATTTTACCAGATTACTAGCACATTTTGAGTAAGCCACTGACATGATATTGTTGATTGTAGAAGTGCCCTATAATAATCAATTTCATTTCAATTTGTTCGTAGTTTATACGTTCGATACGGTGTTGGTGTTACGATAGGCTGGCCTACACAAGCGATTTGTTTCTTTTTTGGATATCGATAGGATCAAGTAATATAACCTACCGGTCTTGTGGAACCATATCTTTATAATCTCTATCTACTTTTAATATAGATCAGTGTGTGTAACTGTTTAATTTAACTAAAGTATTTTATAAATGTTACAATTATTACAAATTAAGACATATTTTAAAAGACACGTTATTATAGCCATTCATCTAGACCGATTGCCTCCTTCAAGTAACACAGGATAACATTCACCATACGTTCACTGTGAACTGCATGTGCATTTCACAGTGAACATAACCCACGATGCTAAGATTTTTTTAAAGAAAGATATAACACCCCTATAACAACGTGAATTACTACTAGTTCAACTTATGAATACGATGGTTGCTGTGGGCCTATTATTAATAAAACATGTTGTATTTACAGCTTGTAGGCCTAGTTGGCCTACGCAGTGTTGTTTGCATCATTATAGATCATAGTATTAAATATATTTTTATGCATAGAACAACAAAAATAGCAAACAATTTATATCTGGTTGGTGAACACACTAAATTATAATTGTGAATGTTTTGTTATATTCACAACATTGAGAACTAGTTTAAGGAGAAAAGTACTTTTGTGTTTGCTTCAAGTACATATTTTTACTTTGTACTTGTACTTCAAGTCCAATTTTTAGAAGTACTTTTACTTTTACTTGAGTAGCTTTTTCTAGGGTTACTTTTACTTTTACTCAAGTACAAAATAAATGTACTTGTTACAGCTCTGATTTCAAGTATAGAAACATAGACCAGTGAGACCACGTTGTTTGTTGGAACGAATCTGGCTAGTAACCGTTCTGTCGTAGGAGTATCAATTCATCGGGGACCCGATCTGGCCTTCAGGGAAGGTTGGTCTCGACAACGCCCCTGGCGATAGGCCGGTGTGCGGCTTCAGCAACGAACTGTGCAAACGCGACGG
>JAODUO010001633.1:17500-35000 GCA_025642075.2 Ridgeia piscesae | reverse complement strand
AGCATTTCTTCTAGAGAACCACACCAGCAAGCCACAGGTCACCACCATCCATGGTCAAGCAGCAATTAATTGGACCTAAGTTGTACGTGAGAGATCCGGTTGATTCGGGCCACGCATTCAGTTGTCTTGGAAATTAAAGGGCGACGACTGAGATGGCTAGGACACGTCCTGAGAACGCCTAAAGAAAGTATCCCTAAGTCGCCCTGAGATGGACGCCACCCGGAAGAAAGAAGCCAGAACGCCGAAAGACAACATGGCGAAAGACAGTAATGGCAGAACTACAAGATATGGGGCTCTCGTGGGGCGAGGCTCAGGCCGCAGCAAAGGACAGGACCCTGTGGAGGGACATTGTTGTAGCCTTTTGCCCCACTGGGGACGAAGAGGATAAGTAAGTAAGTAAGTGAGTAAGTAATCCAGGTGTCTGGGTGTGTCTTAGGATCTGCATTATGGACACCGTGCTGCGGACAATGGAGAAATACGCCGCGAGTCTGGACGACATCGTCACGGAGCGTGTACAGATGATCTCGGAACAGAAGCGTAAGACCGAGCAGCTGCTGTACCGCCTACTACCAGCGTAAGTGTCGTCTCCTCCTGCCTACCTGGGGCCGGTTTCATGGAGCCTGCTTGCGACGTCGTAGCGGGCGACAACTCGTCGTAAGCCTAATACGCCATAAAGTTACGCTAATTGCGTTTCACAAGTCTGATCCATAGTTGCACTTAGGCTGCGTAATGTATTTAGTAGGCGTAACTTTATGCCAGTCGAAATATTTAATTCCCCAAGTTCATTGATGCTCCCGGCCACGCCCATTCTCAACTTAATTATTTTTTAATATTTCCATTGGATATCCTTTAAATTCATCTTAGCTTGTCATTTTGAACGCAAATGCGGCAGCTAAAGTGAAAAGGAGTGTCTACAGACGCCACAAATACAAGGATTCCCCACTGCGACCTAATTATAGGTCAACTCGACGTTGATTTGTTTACGCGAATGCTAAATTGGTCTCATGAAACTGGCCATAAGCTACATTGACTAGTCGCTGTTAGCTGTGACCAGTAGACCACATAATTGCTCGTAAAGTTGCGCGGCTTTATGAAGCCGGCCCCGTGTATCAAAACGTAACAATAAAGTCAAGACATGAACAGTATTAATTACACCAAACTCCGATTGACATCAGTCCAAGATATGTCCCACAGAAAGAGTTCCGCTTACTTGGCGATTGTGTGCCATGTCGTAGCTCTTTGGAGAAACGTCTTTAGTCTTTACATAAACGTGAGCGCTATTAAATCAACTGTATGTACGGCAATTTGTTAGCATATAATCGACAAAACAAATCGTTCATTATTTCTCTAAAGCGTGATGTCTTTATGTATCCTGTGACGCACATAATCGGATGCGTATCATCCGAGTGTATGTGTATCGCCACAGCGGATACACCAATACAGATATTTCAGTAAAAAGAAGCTGAGCCAATGGGTAACGCCACCTGTTGCACTGAAATATCATTACTACGCCGTGTTCTTGAACATTTAATTAGTTATCGTGACTTTTTGTTACCATGTCACGCATTACACGTCCAGAATTCATTCCGATAGTAATTTGTTCATAAATATAAGCATTCGCATTCGTATTCGAATAAAGTTACGCATTCGCATTTCGAGTACATTGGTACACATTCGTATGATATATATATATATATATATATATATATTATATATATATATGTATATATATATATATAATATATATAATATTCGATTTTCAGGAGCGTTGCTGACCAGCTGAAATGCGGAAAGACATCCGTGGTGCCGGAAGACTTCCGGCAGACGACCATCTACTTCTCCGACATCGTCTCCTTCACGAGTCTAGCCGCGGACAGTCAACCAATGGAGGTTAGTTGTCATTTCAGTATAACGACGAGGTCATATAATGAAAATCCGTCATTAAAATAATTCGTCGTTAATTTTAAGGAGCATTTATTAAGCTGCAGCCGCCTTGTCTCTGAGAGCAACCCGCTAAGGAGCAAGATCGATTTTAAGGAGCCCTTAGAATGCTAGTGAAATAATGCTCCGGTGTAAAGTGAAATGAAATTGTAAATTAAAGGGGGGTGGCCGAAGAGCTTTAACAATTATTGCTCGAACATAAGAACATACCATTTCGAGGATATAATGAACATCATTTAATGAGCACGGAATCAAAGTATATCTTTTATAATTTTTCAAATTTGGATATCTTTTACCACTGAGCGCCACGATGTTACTCTCAAAGATATATATATATATATATATATATATATATATATATATATATATATATATATATATCAACACATAAGTTGTATACGTGTTCGAAATAAAAAAATAAATAATATTACTTTATTAGTATTTCTCTGAGTAATCACAATGCAGTTGCATCTTATAGAATGCGTTGTCACACATGTTTCCGATAAAGACCATTTTTTATTTCTGTTGATTCCTTCACGCCGTCACATTACCACGCACACTCAGAAAGAGAAACCAGATTTAGGCTATGATCACGGACATCCAATAAGCCAGCACACGTCATGTATACGATTAATGTATTCTTTCAGATTGTGGATTTTCTGAACGACTTGTATTCGTGTTTCGATGACATCATCTCGCGGCACGACGTCTACAAGGTGGGAACTTCGGAATTTATCGCACGATATTCAAACATAAAACATAGTATAAACCTCAAATGATAAATTACGTGTTCAGTATTTAATTGTACCTGTCGAGTTGTAGAATCTATCTTTGTGAAACAAATTTGCAACACGGTAGCTACAATACACTACGAATGTGGTCTAAATGTTGAGTTAGTTCACACAAAAATGAACAGATTACTGTTTACAATTAATCCGACACGCAATAGCGGCCTCTAGCGGTTAGCGGAGAACTATGCAATAACGCTATTCGAAGCACGAATTTCAGTACCAGGTTTTGTAGTGCATTTTTGGTACTATTATTATAATTAGCAGTTCACTGCCATGGTATTGTATAACTGGTGGATAACGCTCTTTCGCGCTGTGTACGTGTCTTGCTGATGTTATGACGTAAGTGATCAATACGTGCTTGTTGATCTAACGCACTACATGGTCAAAACAAATCAATACCTTAAACCCACCAATAACTCTTGAAATACGGGATATATGTATATTGAAGAAGACTATAGTGCTTATGTTATATTCTAGGCGTCATGCATTAATATATGAAAGCTTAGCACTCAAGTTTCAAGAGAAAACGTTACGACCACCTCGTATAAGTAGATAACCGTGTTGACATAACTGCAAGTTTTACGTCAGGGCCGAACAATGAAATATCAACGTTATAATAGTTATAGCGTTCTCACACGTAGCTACAGAAGCAAATATTGTATCGTATCCCGTCACAGGTCGAGACGATTGGTGACGCATACATGCTGGTCAGTGGCGCCCCCACCCGGAATGGAAGTCGTCACTCCTCAGAGATAGCTGACGTCAGTCTGGATCTACTAAGCGCTGTCACCCAATTCAAGATCCGACACCGTCCTCGCAAACAATTGCAGATCCGGATCGGTTTGTATTTACCTAAAGCAATACTATGTGCGCACACGGAAAGTAGGTCATTCTAAGGAACATGCTCCACTGGAAGAACTTTCACCTATTCTGCGGTCCAGATCTGGAATGGACTTCCGGAGTAGTTGGTGATCTCTGTGACAATGGTGATGAATCCGTCAAGAGCGTCACTATTGTCTTATTCCTATAGTAGCAGGGTTCGATGACATCTTTCTAAGCTGATGTGAACCACTGATTAGTCCATTAGGACTACATATACAGTATATATATACATATATATATATATATATATATATATATATATATATATATATATATATATATATATATATATAATATATATTATATATATATTATATATTAAATATATAAATATATATATAATATAAATTATGTATATATATATATATATATATATATATATATATATATATATATATATATATATATATATATATATATATATATATATATGACGACGTTGTTGAGGTATGGGGCGGTGTTGAGGTCACTGTTTTGTGTTCCTAGGTCTACACTCCGGTCCTGTATTGGCGGGAATTGTCGGCAATATAATGCCGCGATATTGTCTCTTCGGCGAAACGGTGCAAATTGCGGCTAAAATGGAGTCGTCAGGAACACGTAAGGTTAACACGAAACACAGACATTCGTACACGTACACAAACACGCTCACTAATACACACGCACATGTACACGCATTCAAAACATGTACACACACGCACTCGCCGACACACGCCGACACACGCCGACACACGCCGACACACGCCGACACACGCCGACACACGCCGACACACGCCGACACACGCCGACACACGCCGACACACGCCGACACACGCCGACACACGCCGACACACGCCGACACACGCCGACACACGCCGACACACGCCGACACACGCCGACACACACACACACACACAGCACGCACGCACGCACGCACGCGCACACACACACACACACACACACACACACAGGCCAAGCACGAAGTAATTGTTAAATAACGCTATAACAAATACCTTCTTTGGCGATTACGATAAACAACAGCCGATGCAATTCACGCATTCACATCGTGTCTATGACCATAATTATATATACACCTTTTCATTTGTTGTAGTAATATCAAAGCATTTGAAACACGAAACAGAGTCGCCTGTGTGGCACCATCCGTGGCATTGAAACAACGTTATAACGCTGTTTTGTATTATTAAGTTATTGAATATCGTTGCTGTTCAAATACGCCACGGTGTTGTAGCACTTCATATTGTCTAATTATGCTCATACTATAATAATAAAACATGCTTTTGAATGTTTTTGAGCGGTAACTGTTCATTGCAACGCGGAATATCTCACTCAAAACAACAGATGTCGCTGTACGTACAATTTCAACATGACGTACTGTCGACTGAATGCTTTGCTGTGGTAACATCAGTCGTGTTAATATCCCGTACAGCAATGAGGATCCACGTCAGCAACAGCACGTACATGGCGCTGGCGTCGTGCAATCTGGACTATGTCCTCATTCCTCGGGGCGAGATGACGGTCAAGGTAGGCATCAGGGTGACAGAACGAGACCATCACTCTAGATGACGTGTTTCAAGCAGGTATTGGTCGTTGTTGGCGACACATGTACACGGAAGGTTTCCCTGGTCGATGGTAAATAGTACATTATTTTTTTCCTACAACTGGTGACGGTGTATTATGTTATCTCACAGCAGGCCGCGCATATCAAACTGTGTACTTACAAATGTATTGCATGTGTTGAATACACTGTCATTCGTTCGTTCGTTCGTTCGTTCGTTCGTTCGTTCGTTCGTTCGTTCGTTCGTTCGTTCGTTCGTTCGTTCGTACGTTCGTACGTTCGTACGTTCGTCGTCCGTCCGTCCGTCCGTCCGTCCGTCCGTCCGTCCGTCCGTCCGTCCGTCCGTCCGTCCGTCCGTCCGTCCGTCCGTCCGTCCGTCCGTCCGTCCGTCCGTCCGTCCGTCCGTCCGTCCGTCCGTCCGTCCGTCCGTCCGTCCGTCCGTCCGCCGTCCGTCCGTCCGTCCGTCCGTCCGTCCGTCCGTCCGTCCGTCCGTCCGTCCGTCCGTCCGTCCGTCCGTCCGTCCATTCATTGCGTATTTATTGTGTTACAAGGGCAAGGGTTTGTTCAAGACTCACTGGCTGCATGGCAAGAAAGGTTACACGATGCCACTACCGCTGATTGGAAGGTCAGTCATTTTACCGTTCACCACGATAACGAATATTTCAAATACCATCTATTCCAATGCAAGCTAAAACAAACAGTACGCATATAACGGCGACGACAAATAGGTCTCTGCATATAACCATTACCAAAATATCTATCAAATTTTATTTCCTGTTCTGTATAATTCTAGCAACTGTTAATGATCATTTCTATTTTCTGTCGACGACTAACGGTTCTTTGGAATCACCCTGACGTGTAATCACTATAGCACGTATATTGCAAAATCGTGTGTATTGTTTTGCTAAGTCGAGTGTTAGCCAACCGGACTCATCAATATGAAATGCGAAAAACAATTTGCACAACGAGACGAATTCAATAGAACGTCGTACGCTTTCCAGAGAAGCAGAAATGATGTTCGATTGAACATGGCGTGACGTAAACACTATTTGGGAACAGTTCGATTATTACAACCAAAATATAAAACAAAGTCCTATATGTTAACATGGAGAATAAGAACTTCCTGCCCCCAGCCTCGTTTTCGCGCGCGAGATTTCCACCCCCTACTACGCCGGAAAGAGAATCTGGTGACCTTGCCGGTGCATTATTATCCGTGTGGGGCTAACCAATGCTGCCACCTCACGGATACTGGTTAACCCTGCCGTAATTCCTATTTTATATACAACTGCGAATTTTTATTTTTATTTATTTTTGTGTTAATGTAAGTATAATTTTTAATAGTTTTTATAATACAGCATTATCTGATAAAAATATCTTATTTGATTTGTTATTTCAAATTCGGCCTAAGACCCAATCAGCGCCAGAGCGGCCTTACCCCTCATCTGGGGTAAGGCCGCTCTGGCGCGGTTACAACTGCAGCCCATTAATAGGGCCTGCAAGTGGGTCACGATACATGGCGTGACTCCGCGCGACTGGAGCTTATTGGGGACTAAGCGAGACTAATTGGGGACTGGACACAAGAATAATATCCTAACGATGGATGACAGTTGTAGCTTCCAACTGATGAATACTAGGAAAATCAGTTCATAAATATCTTGTGTTATACGTTTCTTATCTTAAATGTCGGATTTAATATTGCGTTTATCACACTATCATAGGCACATAGCGATTTACGTAGTGCAGATAATCAACACGATGCTAGACTATACGTGTATTTTATAGGATTTGCGTTTTACATTGCTGTACGTTGTGGTTTCGATAAGGACTTATATCTGACAAGTTGTCTAAATGCACATAATCATAACACATGTATACGTTTGGCCTAAACAGATTGTACTGCGCGAAAACTGGCACTCTTCTTTATTATTCAAGATCGCCAAACTAGTACTTGCCGCTATTGCCATGGCAACCATCATAATAATCGATTAAAATTCATGATTTCCGTGATCATTGTCAGCGGCAAAATGTTCCACTGCTTCTGCCTGTAATAATCCTTCGGACAATATAACTGAAATACGCTATTTCGGGACAGTTCGATTATTACGACCAAAACAAAACAAAGTCCTATATGTTAACACGGAGTATATGGACCTCCTGCCCCCAACTGCCCCCAGCCTCGTTTTCGCGCGCGAGACTTGCACGGCCTAGGGCATTCCCCACGCGGAGTTGAGGGGCTGCAAAAAGTGCTGCCACCTCACGGAGTCTGGGCAACCGAGGCTATTCTGGCGTTGGCGTCCGTCACTATGTAATAACTTACCTGTATCTGTGTTACAGTGACATGAAGCTGGACATGGACGGAGAGACGGGCGCCCCAGTTGTGGCCACGTCATCCCCTTACGTAAACTACCCGACTTTTGAGCACGAAGTCGGCGTGACGTCCACGAAAGACGATGGACCATCTGTAGTGATGCGCCCACCGCCCGGCGGCTCGAACGGCCGATCTCCGCCGGGCTGGTCGAAGATCGTCGACTGTAGCGTCACAGACACCGTTGTCGATCTGAACGCTTCGTGTACGGTCAACGTAACGCACGCCACTGACCCCGTGAGTGTGGTCAAGGCAATGTCCGCTCCTTCGCTGGACAAAGGCATGCCCGCTGTCGATGAGGTGTGATAATTGTGTTAATTTCAACATGGCTGCGTTGGGCGGAAGTGCGCAGCTGCAAACTGCGTTAGTTGATGACGGAAATGTTCGCCAGGTTGGAACAATTGAAATACTGTTTCCAGAGATCACTACTGTGACGTAGGCCCTAGTTTTCAGAACAGGGGGGTAGACTTGGGAGGATAGAATCCCTAATATATGTGGGGTGGAATTTTTAAAGCGGGGACGCCGGCTCCTGGGTTTTATTTGTTCATTTATGTTTACGTCGTTATGATTACAACATGCAATGTGAAGGTTTACTGCCTGCTAATTTGTGTGTAGTTACTTTATTGAGCTCGGAACAATATTCACAATTTGAAAGATTCCGCCTACAATACGTTCAAATGGTAAATCAAACATCCAGTTTCAAAACAAAATTGATTGCCAATAATGCCGAGGCGAGTAGATTTAACCGTCATACCTTTTGAAGTTTAACTTTCCCACGTTCTAGACAGCAGATGTCCCGTTACAAATTACTGCTCTGCTAATTCTAGGCAGAGGAACTGGCACCTTCCATTTAAGGAGAGAGTGGGATTTTGTGTGTGAGTTTCTTTGCAGATGGGCTGCAGATAGGATTAGCCTTTGTAATATTTAGGAAAGCGTGCTTATTATGGACAAAATCGAGGAAAACACCTTTAGAACGAAAACATTTATGTTTATGGCGATTTGTGCTCAATTGTTCTCGTTCGTTTCGTTCGTGTCTTCTGTGAACTAATTGTGGTCTCATGAAAATTTAATTTTATTGTTCTACGGTACTGGAAATGTGTTGTAAATGAAACGAATGTTAACATGTTGTGTGTGTGGATATCATATAATATAGTTATGGTAAGGGTAACTTATGTAGCAGGTAAAGTGTAATTAACGACTTTGCGTTAATCACAATTTTAAAATAATTTATAATCAGTTATTACAAGCAGTTTTGTGTCGGCTTTGAACAGTTTATTAATCGATTCGATAAATATGAATACTACGAAGCACCGCAAATGTATAGAAAGTGTCAAGTTTAAAACATATTAATGCCGCACAGCCCCGTTCAAGTATGCATTGTTGTTAGTCTACGCATGATCAGGTAGACATTTGATATTATAGATATTCAAATTGTCAACCTTCAATTTAATGATGTTGTCCTTTACCAGACGATAGCATTATCTAGTCTCCTGCAATATCTACAACATTTAATAGTCCATAATTAGATTGTTTTTTGTCGATTTATGTACAAATCTAGTTTTGTTATGATTACGTTCACGTTGCAATGTAAATCAGACCACTTGTTGCTATTCGTTGTAACAAGTACAACCAAGAACAAAGACACGTTCGGTTCTCAAATGTGTGACGAATACGATTTGTTTCATACCGTGATTAAACAGGTCCGGTGATTTATGATATACTATATCGTGTAAGTAACTGAACGTTCGTACCAGTTGACGTTGTCGGTGTTACGATGACGTTGTCGGTGTTACGATGACGTTGTCGGTGTTACGGTGGCGTTATCGGCGTTACGATGACGTTGTCGCTGTTACGATTACATAAGTTGTGTAGTGAATTGACTGTTGGTGTTTTAACTACGTCACGTTGCGATTACCAGCCCAATGGTTGAGGCCATTTGGTAGCCGTTGTACATAGAATGGTACGACTGACTGGCGGCCTCTTATTCCACTGGTTAAAACTATGTGTTGTGATCTGTATAGTAATAAGCCACCCATCAATACATAGTGAAGACTTTAAGAATATTGATTAATCCAAAATCGGTTCCAAAACAACAACAACAAATCACAGATGCATCTCCTCTTGTTATGGCAACGTTAAAGTGTATTAGAATACTACTCAAAAGGTGGCGTCACTATGGTGGTTTGTTTGCAATATATGTCGCTAGGGTCGAGTGTGTAATCACTGGAACTAACCAGACGACAATAATATATGGTTAATGTCAGTCTCATTATTAATTAGAATTACAATACACGCAGGATGATTTGGGTCAGTTAGAACTAGGAGCAATAAATGGAAATAGTCACGGAGAGTTCGGTTAGGGTTTCGGTTAGGGTTAGGGTTAGTCTTGCAGTGATTAGCAGTCGACCACCCATGTAAATGTTATTTATATTAATGAAACTGGTATTGCACTTGGCAAATTTGTTCAACCAACACGTTGTTTTGTCGTACGTGCTCACTGTCATGTTGTATCTCCAAATAAAAGTGCTTACGGACACGACAAAATACCGCGTTTCTATTGGATTAAAATTAGAAGAACATTTCCCTTTGGCGACTCCGATCACTCGTGGTCAACCAATTGATTCATTTAGTATTTAGTGTGACCGATGTGTTCCTTGGTTTCTTATCACGTTTAAACAGAAGACGGTCTCAATATGGCCCAAGTACGAAACAAGCAAACAGTCAGCCACTGACGCGGTTGTGACAAGTAGTGGTGTTTGGAAATCTTAGCAATACATAATAGTGTAACTAACATTCACAGGAAATTATTTAGTAGATTTCGTATTTGAGAGCAATGATGACGACTTAATGGATATTATATATATATATATATATATATATATATATATATATATATATATATATATATATATAAAAAAAAATTTTTTTATAACACTAACATAAATAGGACAAACACATACACAGCATACGCGCACACGCACACGCACACGCACACGCACACGCACACGCACACACACCACACACACAACCACACACACCACACACCACACCACACACACACACACACACACACACACACACACACACACACACACACACACACACACTGTGTTTATACGTTAACAACGCTCTTCTCCTGTCAAGTAGGCCATGATTCACCGCTGTGCCTGCAGGAGCGGCTGACAACGTCAGCAGAAACACGGACAGAAGTTGTATTATCACGGGTCTTTAAATAACCAAATGTCCCATGTCAATTAAGGCAAATGTTCAGAAATATCTATGAGAATGACCACTCAAGAGTGACGGTCGCCGTTTGATAAATCGCTAAATTTAACTGTAAGCACTTGACATTGTTCTGAGGTCACCTCGCCCCGTAGAAGGATAACTTTACTGTTGATGTGTTGTGACAACTGTATATAGTTATATATCAAATTTAGATACATCAGATTCTAAACAGGATCAGAACACCCACATTGTTGAAACCCGACATCACAGACCAAAATATCACTGTTCCTTCAACAAGGTACTGCAGAGGAACATGTTCCTTGAGACAACGGGCATGAAATGGATTGACTAATAACATTTATTTAAAATATATCAAATTATAAACATTTATCAACTGAAAAATATGTAACTTGTATTTAATCACTGCGCACGCAATCCTACGGGAGTAAGCCAACTGAAATGCCATGATAAGTAATAATTTGATCAATGTGTAAATGTAATCTTCTCCTCTTTACTCTTTAGTCATAATCCATAGATTATGATAACATTGCTATAATATAACAACTCCACATTTACATGATTGTTTCGTGTAACGTATCATTCATTTCTTTTGCAGTAGGAGCCTATGTTCCCTATCCGCTGTCAGTGCCAATGGTGTCAGTTACTCACGTGACTCCTTTCCAACAGCGCTTGCATCGGGTAGCGGCCTTGCGGATTCGCCTTGCTAATCTAGGTCAATAATGGTCACGTGACCAAGTGGTCTTGGCTGTTCTAAATCGGCCATTGATGCTTTTGTGTTGTTTCACCCCGAGTGGTCAACAACACGGTCAGTGGTCTTATTTCTGCTCATTCAATCTGCCCCAGGGTCAGTCGAGTTCGCAAACGTCAATATGAGCGACCATTCAAACAAGACAGTGGCCCGCTAGTTTTGAAGATTTGCAAAATTTAACACCATTCGCTCCGTATTGTAAGCCTTCCCCTATACATAGATGACCACAACTCAAGGGCAAATGGTGAATCGTCAGGTAGAAAATATGTCAATTACATAACGGTTTGTTCAACTAACTGCAATTTAGCTGCGGGAATTGATAACGTGTTCGGCATCGTTATTGTTGTTTGTCTCCATCTTTGACTGGAAACACGACACGAGATTATTTGTTTTAAACCTATGTTATTGCAGATGTTTGCCGTTAGGTTGTATACCACCGTAACAAGTCTAAACCGGAATTCAAGGATATTCCTCAAGGATGTAAATTTTCAATCGAGTTAAATATGTGGTTCAATCTTAAACAAATGAGAATAATACGCTTTGTGGCATAATAAATGTCTGCTATGTGCACGTATTGCCAAAAAAGTCCACCAAACTCTATTTGGTGGAGCATCGTAATTTTTGACATTATGCTAAGGGAGATATCGTGCTAAATGGTCGAAGATCTCTATGACATTTAGGGGGTTTATATGATATCGTGCTAAATGGTCGATGATCTCTATGACATTTAGGGGGTATATATGATATCGTGTTAAATGGTCGACGATCTCTATGACATCTGGGGGTTTATATGATATCGTGCTAAATGGTCGACGATCTCTATGACATCTGGGGGTTTATATGATATCGTGCTAAATGGTCGATGATCTCTATGACATCTAGGGGGTTTATATGATATCGTGCTAAATGGTCGACGATCTCTATGACATCTAGGGGGTTTATATGATATCGTGCTAAATGGTCGATGATCTCTATGACAGCTAGGGGGTTTATATGATATCGTGCTAAATGGTCGATGATCTCTATGACAGCTAGGGGGTTTATATGATATCGTGCTAAATGGTCGACGATCTCTATGACATCTAGGGGGTTTATATGATATCGTGCTAAATGGTCGACGATCTCTATGACATCTAGGGGGTATATATGATATCGTGCTAAATGGTCGACGATCTCTATGACATCTAGGGGGTATATATGATATCGTGCTAAATGGTCTAAGATCTCTATGACATCTAGGGGGTTTATATGATATCGTGCTAAGTGGTCGACGATCTCTATGACATCTAGGGGGTTTATATGATATCGTGCTAAGTGGTCGACGATCTCTATGACATCTAGGGGGTTTATATGATATCGTGCTAAATGGTCGACGATCTCTATGACATCTAGGGGGTTTATATGATCGTGAGGATGGGGATGTGGAGAGAACGGGAGGACGTTGGCTCGTAAATAACGCAGACGCCCAGATGATGTAGGGGGAAAGGAGGAGAGGAAGAGCGGGACTGAGGAGACAGCTGCGTAAAGAGAGATATGGAAGGATTGGGAGGAGAATGGAGACCGATGGCAACAGACGGAGGGGAAAGGAAGTTGTTGGTAGAGACAGAAATACCAGATAAGTGAGGGAAAATAAGAGGAAGAAACAAAACTGAAATTAGGGAACAAAACCAAGGTCAGTGTCACTGCTGATGACAGGGAATTAGGAGGAGACCAGCACGGACAATATTGTTAAACACAATTATTTACTTCACCGACTACAATGGCGATGTATAGCGTTTGAAAGGTAATAAATAATAATATTAATTTTAATGATAAATAATATGCGCAAAATGGAAACAGCTTGACACGGCCTTCGTCCAGTCACAGGGCATTACGGGTGCACAGTGATGATGACGATGACTTTGTGAATTTGTGTATTCTGAAATTGAGCCCTCACTTTGACAGTTGCCTTGTGATTGACAGAGCATTGCCTGCCATATACAACCATCGTACGTGCTACTATTATTAAATTGCAAACACAACAAGCACTTGTTTTAATGGCGCCCGGAATCAAGGTAATCATCACCCAGGTTTATTGTTTTATGAACTCGCCTGGAGAAATACGGAACACTGACATTATATATATATATATATATATATATATATATATATATATATATATATATATATATATATATATATATATATATATATATATATATATATATATATATATATATATATTCTCAACTAGAAACTATGGTAGTTCTAGAAAAAAATAGCATATATTGGCAGGCACACGTTCTTGGTAACAACCCGATTCGTCACAGTGATCGGTTACCGTTTTGACCTCCGACAGGGATTGTCGTATTGTTTTCTTGACATTGGCATACACATCATCTGGGAGAAGTCAGGTCAGGTTCGCAGATATCAATGAAACGATCAATCAATCGAGAAGGAGGCCCACTGACAAATCGTTAAGTGGAGCTGTGGCTGCTCAGTACTGCTGCGTTATGACCTTAAGTTAAGGACAAATGACGAGTTCTTCTCGTGCATTGCAGATTCAAGTAAACCGAGTCAACATTCAGCATCATGACTCTTGACTTATTAGAAAACATACGAATGGTACTTAACTGACTAACTAGTTAATTAACTAACTAGTGGTGTAAACAAATCCAATTATTGTACAAACTTCTATAAATATAACTAATTATGTAACCGGCAAAATAAGGACAGTGGTCTAATAAAAGTTTGAAGGCAGAAACAACCACAGCTATTCTAACTCCATGTAAGTTATCAGGTCTTCAGTGTGAAGGCAGAAACAACCACAGCTATTCTAACTGGATGTAAGTTATCGGGTCTTCAGTGTGAAGGCAGAAACAACCACAGCTATTCTAACTGGATGTAAGTTATCAGGGTCTTCAGTGTGAAGGCAGAAACAACCACAGCTATTCTAACTGGATGTAAGTTATCGGGGCTTCAGTGTGAAGGCAGAAACAACCACAGCTATTCTAACTGGATGTAAGTTATCAGGTCTTCAGTGTGAAGGCAGAAACAACCAGAGCTATTCTAACTGGATGTAAGTTATCAGGTCTTCAGTGTGAAGGCAGAAACAACCACAGCTATTCTAACTGGATGTAAGTTATCGGTCTTCAGTGTGAAGGCAGAAACAACCACAGCTATTCTAACTGGATGTAAGTTATCAGGTCTTCAGTGTGAAGGCAGAAACAACCACAGCTATTCTAACTGGATGTAAGTTATCGGGTCTTCAGTGTGAAGGCAGAAACAACCAGAGCTATTCTAACTGGATGTAAGTTATCGGGGCTTCAGTGTGAAGGCAGAAACAACCAGAGCTATTCTAACTGGATGTAAGTTATCAGGTCTTCAGTGTGAAGGCAGAAACAACCACAGCTATTCTAACTGGATGTAAGTTATCAGGTCTTCAGTGTGAAGACAGAAACAACCACAGCTATTCTAACTGGATGTAAGTTATCAGGTCTTCAGTGTGAAGGCAGAAACAACCAGAGCTATTCTAACTGGATGTAAGTTATCAGGTCTTCAGTGTGAAGGCAGAAACAACCACAGCTATTCTAACTACATGTAAGTTATCAGGTCTTCAGTGTGAAGGCAGAAACAAACACAGCTATTCTAACTGGATGTAAGTTATCAGGTCTTCAGTTTGAAGGCAGAAACAACCACAGCTATTCTAACTGCGTGTAAGTTATCGGGTCTTCAGTTTGAAGGCAGAAACAACCACAGCTATTCTAACTGGATGTAAGTTATCAGGTCTTCAGTGTGAAGGCAGAAACAACCACAGCTATTCTAACTGGATGTAAGTTATCAGGTCGTCAGTGTGAAGACAGAAACAACCACAGCTATTCTAACTGCGTGTAAGTTATCAGGTCTTCAGTGTGAAGGCAGAAACAACCACAGCTATTCTAACTGGATGTAAGTTATCAGGTCTTCAGTGTGAAGGCAGAAACAACCACAGCTATTCTAACTGGATGTAAGTTATCAGGTCTTCAGTTTGAAGGCAGAAACAACCACAGCTATTCTAACTGCGTGTAAGTTATCAGGTCTTCAGTGTGAAGGCAGAAACAACCACAGCTATTCTAACTGGATGTAAGTTATCAGGTCTTCAGTGTGAAGGCAGAAACAGCCACAGCTATTCTAACTGCATGTAAGTTATCAGGTCGTCAGGAAAATTAGGTGTCATCACATTATTTTTAGAACACAATAAAATAGACAACGTACACGAGCAGATGTTAAAAACCAAATGGCTGACCTAAAGTGTGAAGTCGAGCAATCCTTCGTTTGTGGATACCACAAGTGTTCAACGATGTTCACACAATTGTTGGTTTCTTCACGGTTCAAACGGTATTAACAATGGTTGTCGGTGGGTGAGATTTCGCACTACGAAGTTTGTATTCTATGTCATAAATGCGTCGTGACCCGACATCAGGGCATACGTGCGTTGCAGCAGGTTCATGAAGCCATGACGTCATTGCACTCGCGAATAAATAGGGGCGAGACGCGGCCAGTGGATGACTGCCACACGAACACCTTCGAGTAGAAGTTCGTGCCCAGCAGCTGTGAGTATAGAGGGGAACATGTTGTTGATATAATGCATGGCATGTGTGTGTGCGCGTGTGCGCGTGTGCGCGTGTGCGCGTGTGCGCGTGTGCGCGTGTGCGCGTGTGCGCGTGTGCGCGTGTGCGCGTGTGCGCGTGTGCGTGTGGCGTGTGCGCGTGTGCGCGTGTGCGCGTGTGCGCGTGTGCGCGTGTGCGCGTGTGCGCGTGTGCGCGTGTGCGCGTGTGCGCGTGTGCGCGTGCGTATGATAAGTGATTCTGTGTGTGTGTGTGTGTGTATGTGTGGTGTGTGTGTGGTGTGTGTGTGTGTGTGTGTGTGTGTGTGTGTGTTGGTGTGTGTGTGTGTGTGTGTGTGTGTGTGTGTGTGTGTGTGTGTGTGTGTGTGTGTGTGTGTGTGTGTGTGTGTGTGTGTGTGTGTGTGTGTGTGTGTGTGTGTGTGTGTGTGTGTGTGTGTGTGTGTGTGTGTGTGTGTGTGTGTGTGTGTGTGTGTGTGTGTGTGTGTGTGTGTGTGTGTGTGTTATGGTGTTGTGAGTGTGATTGTGAGTGTGATTGTGTGTGTGTGTGTGTGTGTGTGTGTGTGTGTGTGTGTGTGTGTGTGTGTGTGTGTGTGTGTGTGTGTGTATGTGTGTGTGTGTGTGTGTGTGTGTGTGTGTGTGTGTGTGTGTGTGTGTGTTATATCGGGTGTGTGCATGGGCATGCGTGCGTGTGTGTGTGTGCGTCTGTTCATGCGTGCGTAAGTGCGACCATGCTAATATCACCAATATATCGAGTCTGTCTTTGCCTATTCCAGGTTGAATACCACTCGACTCCGCTGACAATATGACTTCTAACCACGCACTGCTCGTGCTTTGCATCGTGGTGGTGCTGACATTGCAGGTAATGTGAACAAACTCGTTTCTTGGCTTTCTTTAGTTGCTGTATAATAACAGCGGATGTAACCGCTCCTACCGAATGTTATAACTACGGCGGAATGTCACAAAAGAGACCTGGTTAGCAAGGTGACCGCATTAGCGATAATAATGTTTTTATTCCTGTATTGATCACATCTGGGACAACCGTGTGGTGACCTTAATTGTAAAGTGGTTGTATTAACGAGATGTCTGTAAAGCGAAGTTCGACAAAGTTTGTTAGTGGCGCCTTTTGTCAAAGACGTAGGCCCTGTAGAAGTGTTATAAATACTTACTTGAACTACTCACTATTCTCCTACAGGGAATACGTCATTAAATGTAGACTATTATTGTTCTCGCAGTAACCAAATTGTGGCTGGATGCTTTCTAGACAACCTAAAGCGACAGTTATGTCGATCCACGCTCGCCAGGGGCCGCTGCCGCTGATTACATGTTCTCTAACATAACGTAGCCGAACGACCCCTGGCTTGCGTCGACGGTTCTGTCAGTATATGAAGTT